>JAPWTK010001126.1:0-84447 GCA_029963805.1 Aromia moschata
AGTGGAATAAGACTCAAGAACAAGTGTCTTTTAAAATATCATTCCCAATTAATGAAGTGGACAAAGTGTATAACCCTAGCATACGTGGCCTGAGGGTGCAGCTGTTCAGCGATTTAAATTTAGGAAGCAGTATTTTCAAAGTCCCGGCTCTCTCAGACAAAACCAATAACCATTGGTTCTAATTTGAAGCTATTGCATTCTAACGTACAAAGTCTCAACAACAAAATAAACTTAATTGAATCTCTAAATGAAGCAACTCAAAACCAGATTTTCTATGCTTGACAGAACATTGGCAGGATCAAACCATGCTTAGTTTCATCAATATACCCGGTTATAAAAAAATTTCTGAGTATTGTAGAACTGAACAAGAACATGGTGGATCAGTTATATATGTTAAAGATAAGATTTCAACAGATTGTATGAATGTAAATTGCATTACCAAATTTAACAAAGAATCAAGTTTCGAGTGTTCGGCGGTAGGTTATAGGGGCGAATCGTGCATAATTATGGTTATTTATAGATCCCCATTATCAGATATTAATGATTTTTTCCATCGTTTAGAGTCAACTTTATCACTAGTAACACAAAAAGCATAATGCCGTGATTCTGTGGGATTTAAATGTAGACGGGCTACTCTCAAAAAACATTTCCACGAAGTCTGTGTGTGATATCATTAATTCTTTTAATCTAATGAGCTGTATAAGAGAACCAACTAGAATCATGACGTATGCCAATGGAAAGGTAAGTTCTACCCCAGCCAGATTATATTATTACTAACATTGCACATAGTAATATTGTTTGTGCAAGAGCTCTAGATCCAGGTTTCTCAGATCACTTAGCTCAACTTGCAGAGCGGCCAGCGCATACCCCAGCAAATAATACGAACTCTCAATTTAAAAAAAGGGTAGTAAGTTGCAGTAGGGTATCTGAATTTACGTATCTATTTAATAAAGAAACCTTAAAATTTTGAGCAACCCTGTGAAATAGATGAACTGTATAATATTTTTTGGGAACACTTGAACTGGTGTTTACAGGCAAGTCGCCCGATGCGCTCAGCATCAAATAATAAAGCCACCAAAAAATTGATTTTCATTGGTCTGCTGAACTTACAGACGATACCAAAAATTTAAGAAAATTAAGCTGGTATAAAAAACATACCTCCGATGAAAATATTCATGGAGATTATAAAATACAAAAAAAGATGTTAAATAATAAGATATATAACAAAAAGAAAAGCTATTACTCAAATTTAATAAATAATTCAGATAATCAAATTAAAACGATGTGGAATATCATCAATGTTAAAATTAAATAAAATGAATATAACAGCAAAGAAAATTACATTAAAAAATAGAAAATGAACATATAAAAAAGAAACCAAAATAATTGCGAATATATTTGCCAAGCACTTTGCTACATCGGCAAAAGAATTAGTTAATTCTAACCAAAAAATAACATCACAGTCCCGTACTACAAGCAACGTCGTCAAAACTCAATGTACTTTTAAAGAATACACGGAAATCGAAGGGGCCAAAATAATAACTAACTTAAAAAATAAAAAGTCCGTTGGTGTTGATGAGGTACCGACAAAGTTAATTAAAGAATGCTGTAGTTTTCGATCATATTATGTCACAAAAATAATTAATTGTTTTCGATAGCAAAACGGCAAATTTCCTACTTCATTGAAGCTTGCAAAAACGGTTCCTATATTTAAAAAAGGCGGATTCAATAAAATTATTGAAAATTACCGTGGGATATCCATTTTTAGTCCAATATCTAAAGTAATCGGAAAAAGTTATTTTTAGAACGGATTATCCCCTATTTTTATAAACACAACAAAATAAAATCAACCCATCATGGCTTTCATGAGGGACTCTCCACCGAAGGAGCACCTTTTGCAAAAGTTTTGAAATTTAAATCCGTCTTTTATAAAAAATATTTTAAATTGGGAGATCAATTGGATCTATCCAGAGCGTTTGATACACTGGATCCAGAATTCTTACAAATTAAGCTCGATGCTATTGGTATACGAGGGACGATTAATGAGTGGCTGGTGTCTTTTGTTGTAAATCGCAAAATAGTGGTAAACATAGAAAATAATATTTCCGACATGAAAAAAATAGAACTTGGAACCCTCAAGGGAATGTACTCGGACCATTGCTGTTCCTCCTGTATATTAATGACCTTCCCGACTTCATTGAGGACGGGAGACTGTTCATGTATGCGGATGACGTGACTGTAGTGGTATCGGGACATACAACCTATGAGGTAAACTTGAAAATGGAGGCTGTTGTTGGACAATTTCTTTTATGGTGTGAGGTTAATCACTTGGTGATTAACATAGCAAAAACGAATTTCACTGAATTTATCGGTAGATACAGATCCCCAAGTGATAATGACAACCAATTTATAAATAATATTAACATAAAACAAAGCAATGGTATTAATTTTCTGGGGACATTTTTAGACTCAAAATTAATGTGGGATGACCAAATAAAACATGTATGTAGCAAACTTAATAAAGCTTATTATGCTATTTACTCACTAAAAAAATATTTAAATCATAAAGCTCTATTAAAGTATATTATGCTTTGCCACCCAGCCATAAGCTAAATAATATTAGCTCTTGGGGAGGCAACTGAATGGATGCGTGTATTTATTATACAAAAAAAAAGATAATTAGAATAATCTTCAATCTAGAACCACTTGAATCTTGCAAAAAAATGCTTTCAAAAATAATAAAATTCTAACAGTAACAGGAATTTACATATTAAAAAATACTGCAGTATATTCATAAAAATAAAGATCAATTTAAAAAGGGTTCTGATATACATAGTCATAATACACGTACCCAATCTAACATTTATTTAAATAAATTTCACCACATGTTCTATAAAAAAATCCCCAAACTATGCGGGGGCGAATATATAATCTATTGCCGAATCACGTAAAAAGTCTATCTCCTAAATTTTTAAAAACCACATTAAGAGTGTACTCTTAGAAACTAGTGTGTATACTATCACTGAGTTTGAGGATATTCTGTTGAGATCTTGAACAACATAATCGGTTCAGTTAATTATTATAATTTTTCATGTTTATTTCAAAAAATGTATGTAAATATATAAATGCATGTGTCATGTGTCGTCTTTATTTTATGCATACACTGATAATTGTTATTTTATGTTTTACACTATGTTATATATGTCTTATTTAATTTTGTTTATAAAAATAACTAACATTTACATTGTTAAACTCTGTATATATTTACTGATATTGTTAGATATACAAAATCTATGACGAACCTTCATATTGTAATATGGCTATACAGGTAATAAAGGTCTATCTATCTATCTAATATGACTTATTGGCTTGTCGAAAATAAACATTGCAAAAGGCAAGTGGAAGACCAGAAACCTGGATCTCATTTTAGAATTTTAGGATACAAAATAATTGGATCCCTTTTACGGAACATTGTTCTGATGAACATACTAGCGTACGAACTCTGCCAAATTCATGACTGTTATCTAAATTTACTACGAAGAATGTTAAGCATTGGGATGGTAACATAAAGGTGTGAGGAGCCCTTTCTTGGTACGACATTGGATTTATTTAAAAAAAATTATATAATGGATAAAATGAGTACATTAACATCCTTCAAACTGTTAAGTTGCCTTATACACATGATGATTAATATAGTAATTAGTATAGCAATTTTAAAACGACAATGATCTGAATCATATTGCAAGGAAAAATAAATCTCTTAGGAATTGTGATATTTTGGATAAAAACCGCTTACTAGAAGATCTATATTCAAACTGTATTTATTTCCTATATGCATTACGTGTACATAAAACATGTGTCGATTGTTGAAGGACAAATTCTACACTACTCCTTCTTGGCCTTTTTCATAACTGGCCGATGTCTGTTTACACATACTATATACATACATTGATGTTATGTATGAATCATGTTTGATACACAAAAACAAGTAACTACAAAAACTGTACAAATAGAAATACTTTATATGAACAGGAATCATCATATATCGGTGTTTGAGTGTGTGACATAGAACTGTGGCAGATAATGTACCTACAAGTATTCTTTATTCATACCAATCGAACGATGCCGAAAGCTATAGGAGCTGGCTCTATTTCAGTGACGAATCACATATATTTTTCTTTCGTCTTTAAATCTTGTAATCATAGTATAATGTCATAATAGGTATATCTTTATTTTTAATCTATACTTAGAATACAACTGTACTGTATAATAATTTTGTGTTCACTTCAGTTTTGTATTTTTATATTTTCATATGTTTCTTTTCATAATTCAGTCTTTTCGAATATGGGGTCAAAAATAGGGGATCCATTTAAATTTTCAAGTTAACCTTTAAATGAAATGTCATATTAAGTTCTCTTAAAACCAAAAAACTTTTTCACGTAACTATTTTCAGAAAATCGACAAAATTAATCATTAGCGCAACTTTGGTCTGAATCTATATGATCCTTTTATTACATGATATGAATATGTCTTTGCATGTAAAATTTCACGTTCTGTCCTAATTTGGCATCAAAAATGAGTGTTTCCAGTTAAAATTTTCAAGTTAGCCTTGAAATAGTTCAAATAACCTTGAAGGTCACGATCAAGGTTAAGTTAAATGTCATGACTAAGTTTGTCTCTCAAAACCCAAAAACTTTTGTACATGTAGGTCATTTTCTCGATTTCTGACCACTACTTCAAGAAAGTGGAGTAGCCTGTCATTTTTTATACAGTCTGTACAGTATTTATATTAAATAGACTTAACTATGTTGTATTGTACTGAATGTAAAATTTTGTTAGCTTGCGTAAAGCACTGAATCGTTATGAGACCACACCAGATGTTGTGGTGTTAAAATGCCCACTAAAATCTTTCATACTCTATTACTGTTATTCCGTCATTTCGTGTACAGTTACCAACATATTTTTGTTCTTTTTAGGTAATAACGGATTTCTGTTGTAGCAGCAGCCATGAATTCTTCGAGAGGTACAATCTGCTGGTTCTGGAATCTATTATTAACCTAGTATCTAGTAATTACCATCCATAAATTCTTTACAAACAATTATTTTGGATCCTCTTGTTAAGGGTTATGAAAAATGATTTCTGATTGAATGAATTAATATTATTATGAATTCCGAAATTTTAAATGTTATTTCAGAACACATTTAACAAAAAGGTTTTTTTTTTGCATCTTTGGATTTTACGAGGACGACGAATTCTCCTAGGTAGCCTAAGTTCGCTAAATACTACTTAGTGTCAGTTAGTGAAGTTAGCTGCGTTAACGATCGCAGACACATACAGACAGAACGCATCTGGGAACTTACCACAATACACTCGAACCCCTCTTATTTCACCTTCGCTTAATTCACATCCTTTCTTATTTCACCACGTTTCCCCCTAGTATTTCACGAAAAAGTCCCGCTTAAGTCGCCGCCTGTAAAAGTTTTAGAACTACGTTTGGAAATTGATTCTCGCATGAATATGTACAATTTTCATTGAAAAAAATGATTGTGTAATACATTTATTGATTTAAAATAGGTTAGGTGTCTTTTAAAAATATTTAATCTTTAAAATATTCATTCAAGTGGAAAATTGAACTTTGTCACGCACGACTGGGTATACTTACATTGATTTTTCGTTCAGTTCGCTCATTTTTCGTTATAACAAGTGCTGTGGTATATCTCTAAATATTTCTTTTTGCAGCTAAAACGCGAAAAAGTTGAGGTTATGATCGCGACTTAAGAGAGGGTAAATTTCGCGACTTAAGCGAGGTAATGATGCACGGATTTGGCGAGTTAAGATGAGTTCTAGTGTAATTGGTGTTGCTTTAACCTGTAAAGCCTGGCCCTGACTTACAGGGTGAGTTCCATTAAAAAACAGTAATTCAATAGTTGTTACTTCTATCAAATATATAGATGTAACAATTAATGGATTAAAAAATGCTTTGAATGAGATATTGCAATGGCTATCCAGAGTCGCATTTGTCTGAAAACCGTTGCTTGTTTGGCCTCTATTTTGTGGCATATTTGTTTTTAGATATCTAGTATTAATCTCGTTCATCACATTAAAATATAAGTATTGTAGATTTTATCGAGCCATCCAAAAAAAAACGTCATCAAAGTTGGCCGAGTAAAAAAAGACGTTTTACTATTCCATCTTAAATTTATAACCCTATTTAATTGTCAGAGTTGTAACCTTATATGACAGTCATTATTTATTTTACAATTATGACAGTCACTTGTCAAAAATTTGACATAACCGAAAAGCTTCAACAGAACCTCTATGTCTATCTCTCTCGTTCATAGTCAGATTTGATGACGTTTTTTTGGATGTCTCTATAAACTGTAGATATACTTAAAAAGGCCATATGTATAGTTATTATAGTTATTATCTGTTAAAGGTAAATTACTTTTACTCCCCTGCACTCAAAATTAAGGCATATGTAATAAAAAATATGTCTTAACGACGCTAAGCGTCGCGACGCCTCAAACATTCTTTTTCAGCCACATACCTTTTTTACTTAACCATTACAGAGGTATATTAATTATGATTTCTTTTTCTGTTTAACATTTAATTGTATTTTGAATATTTAAATACGAGTATTTATGGCCGATTATTATTGAGTGCACTATTTGTTTTTTTTTTCATAAACTGCTAGCTAAATTAATATATTTCTGTAAATAGTATATCAACTTACTTGCCCTTACTAAAGACAGAAGCTTTTAGGACAGAAATAAAAAATAACCAAGCTTAACCATGCTAACCAAGCATCACGATGCCTCGATTTTTTTAGCAATATATCTTTTTTATGATTCGTAAAATATTTTTATTTTTTTATATCTACTATCATTATTTCAAAAGTTATGACAGATTCCCAAAATCTTATTTTGCGTATTAAAATATCCCAATAAAAATATTATCAACCTACTAAATAGTCTATTTCTAAATTTCATACCATGAAGGACATAATCCAATGGAAAGAAGAACTGAGTAATAAACAGTATTCAACTTGCGTGTTCAGCATTTTGCAATCGAAAAAATGTATTACGTATTAAAAAGATCTGATTTTATTTCATATTTAATTTTCTTGATGCCTGTAGTTGTTACTTTAGAATAAACGTGAAAATAAAATATGTGTGAGGATTTCTGAGAAAAACTCTCGTCCTATGCTAAATCGATCACCTTGTACATTTTATTGAAAGGGGGGGTGATTTTCATAGCTTATCGATATCATTATTTTATTTCCTTTGCTGTAGGTATGGAAAATATATACGAGGATAAATATAAACGGTATTATATTTAAAAAATATATATTTATTGAAAAATAAAAGGTCAATATAATTTATTTTTCTACATAATTTCCTGCTTTAGAAATACATTTTTCCCAGCGAGAAGGAAGGTTTTTTATCCCAGCATAGTATCGCTGGTTGCGTCAGGAGCCAATTGCACACGAATCCTTCCACGCCCTGGTCATCTTCAAATAACGATTTGATCGTTGCTCTCCTAGAGTTTAAGCGGCCCAAACAAATGAAAATCGCAGGGCGCTAGGTCCGGGCTGTAGGAAGGATGATCAAATTGAGTCCAGTGCATTTATTCTAGTTTTGAGACTATTAGAGCTGCAGTATGGGGTCTGGCGTTGTCGTGGGGAAGGATAGCCGTTCGAATCGATTGGTCTCGTCTTTTGCGACGATATGCAGCGTTAACAGCTTGCAGTAGTAAGCAGCATTCACTGTACGCCGCTTATGCAAAAATCAATCAACAAAATGCCTCGCCGGTCAAAGAAAATGGTTAAAAGAACCTTGCCAGCTGACAGTCGAGTCTTGGCTTTCATTGGCTTTCATTGGGGCTGCCTCCCTTTCGTCTTTCGTCCGTAACTCCATACTGGATTGTTTCGACTCGGGAGTGTAGTGGTAGACCCACGTTTCATCGCAATTGACTATCTGACTCAAAAATGTATCACCTTCTTTCACAAAACCTTGCTGTAAGCCTCTGACAGACCTCCAAACGTCTCATCTTTTCATCTGTGGTCAAAAGTCGAAGGACCCATTTTGCACACATTTTACGGAACTGTAGGTCGTTTATGATGATCGCTTGACAGCTGCTATAACTTATTCCGACCTGTTCTGCAATTTGGCTTGCAATAATGTCTCGAATCGCGTTCGTAATGCTGGTCCGAGGACGGCGATCGTGTTCCTGATTTTCCACTCATACTCGTCCTTCCTTCAACTCTTTATGCCAGGAAAACACAGGAGTCCGTGACAATGTTTGGTCCCCGAACTGTATAGTTAATCTTCAACAAACTTCCGTCGCTTGAACTCCTTCACGAGCAAGAAATTTTATAATTATGCGTTGCGCAATGGAGGGATGCAACTGTTGCTCCGACGTCGTAGCGCTACTGATGAATTGGTTGAAAGTGTGGAATAGCCTCTCCCCACTCCTAATGATCCCACCTAAGCATACTAGAAGCATGGCCCAGTCCTATCAACCATAGACGGCCAGGAACAAAAAATCCCGGTTATATTTGATTTACCCTCGTAGTAACTGAATATAAAACGTTGGACCTAAATATCTCAGAAATTGCAACAGTCAAAATATTGCAACATATTTTTTGTTAGAGTAGCTAGTAAAAATTTGAAATACCTATTGAAAATAAAATTCATCTTATGATTAAGATGGAAAATTAATTTTCAGCAATATAAAAACCAAAGTATAGATTAATAATGAATAGCTGCTTCTTTCAGATGGTTCTTATTCATGGATATTAACCATAGAGTTTATTTAAATATTTTATCAAAAATGGAAATGCATTTATAACTTACGGATTATAAATAAATATAATAAATCGCTGTAGCTGTTAAAAAAGTGCGAGTACGAAGGTGTCGAATATGAGTCTAGTAATATAGCCAGTACTAAAGAATTTTTGAATTCAAACACGCCCCAAAGTCTTTGTGAGCATAACGCTTTATAATCCACCTAAATACGCTTTAACCTATTATGATGCTGTCGTCCTCTGAAGTTTAAAACAAAATTTCTAAGAGGAAAGAGGTGTATCCTGGTTTTCACACACCTGACACATTTTCCGCATTAGCCGGTCTAAACTTAGAAGACGCATTCAACCAGCTATTCGTATTAATGTAATCTCTAACAGGACTGCTTTTGTGATCTCCTGATAATAGTTGAAATGTTTATTTCTGTTTGTTTATAAAATAGGAACATATTTAAAGAAACTGAATGCATTTAAAATTTTGTAGGTTACCTAGATTAAAGGTAGGAATGAGTATTGTACAAACAATGCATCAATGCATCAAACATTCACTCTCCAAAAATAATAAAAAAAGAGATAGAAAACATGAAGGATATGCTCATTGAAGATAGTAAAGATAGTGTTTATGCAGGCGTTAAAGCTTATGATTTCTCGCTATATAGGGAAATTTTGAACAGACTTGTTGTTTCTACATTGAAAGAAAATGGCGTTATGGTTCTGAAAACAGTGTCCGGTTTCAGAACACCTCCTAATTTTGGAAAGTATGTAGGTTAAATAATGATTTAAACTTCAGTTTACTAAACAGACTTGTTCGTCATAGGATCTGGTTTAGAGGAAAAATAAATTGACCGACTCGTTCACTTAATTTATTTATCTCCCTGTGACGAGTTTGTGGGGGTGTATAAAAGACCAAGTGTATAAGAAATGACCAAATGATGTGAACAAATTAAGAACTCCAATTATTAGTGTACTGGGTATGACGTCAATAAGAAGTGAAGTGTTTGTAAATGCAAGATCTTTTGTGGACGTATTAGAACAGTAAAATTATTATAAATAATCGATATACTTCTAATATGTTTTACGATACATAAATGAGACATATACATTGGTTTTCACGCACTGATTTATGTGTAAGACAATATCTCTCTCTAATCTGAGAGTTATAATGTTATTTATTTCTTATTGGCGCCATTATTTATATCTCCGTGGCGCTAATAAAATACAATTTTATTTTTATCAAGTCATATTGACCACAACATTACATATAAAATAATTAATAATTTTAGAAAAATGAACAATAAATCGCAAACATTTTCTTAGTTAAAATGTTCTTGAGTTGTGAAACAAAGTCAATACATTTTAGAATACTCGGTTACTCTGTGTAAGTATAAAAGAAAACAAAATAATACTGATAGATTTAAATAGACGTCCTGTTCGGGTCTATTTAAATCATTCTTCTATTGTAGCTGGGTTAATGTAATGCAGGTAAGTTATCATGGTAGCTACTATTTAATTTACCAAAATAACAAATCGTGCAAAAATTAAACATTCTCAAAATATTTCATTATGTTAAAATATTATCTTCTGTATTCAGTATTACCACTAAACAATAAAACATTTAAAAAGTCACGGTTGCCTGTTATTCACAATTTTCTATAAAATAATACTATTTTATTTCTTTAAAATGTTGTAGACATTGTTTTAGACTTTTGTCGGACCCTGTATATTTATTATTCCATCAGGATATTTTTTGAAGATCGAAGGCTGAATATGACTAATATTATTTTCTTATGATTTATTATTATTTATTCTAGCAGAAGAGCCGTTCCACCATAATCGTCCAGAGCTTCAATAATGATATTATCAATAGCATGAAAAATAAAATTTACGGTGACTGTATCCTTTATAAAAGGTTTATTGCAAATTAGAAAGAAAATTATAATTGGCAATATATATGTATGGGCGATTTTGTGGTTATATGAAGTGTCGTTGTGTGATATGTACAATGTTGTGGTAGGAGTAATTGTCCGGAAATCTTCAAAATTAACTGAATTATTGGTCTTCAAGAGCGAAAAGAAAGTTTCCATTTAAGAAAATAACTTGCACACAAACAATAGTTCACATTAAAGAAGAAATTTTATCACTACAGAGCATTAGAGTTTAATCTAAAAATATAGCGTGTATTGACAAATACTCCTTACATTAGCTAGTCCTCTACCCTATGATAATTGTGATATATTGCACTGACTTTTTTCTCAGTTAAGTTATAAAAGTCAAATAAAACTGATGAAAATCGGCCTTTTATTTTCAAAACCGCATTAAAAATTTGATTTTAAATATTTTTATTTAAGAGAAGGTGGGGGAATATCACGCACCTGACGTAGACATTAAGTTTTTTCACTATTTTATTGTCGTTAAACGTTACAAACATGACGAATGATATATTAAACAGTATACTGTAAAAGCACTTTACAAATATTATAATATAATATATCCTTAATACTGTACAAGGTGAATGCGATTTTACCCAAACTGTGGGGGAATTCTGTGCAGGGAATAGGGTAAAACTGCGCACCATTAGATATATTTATTTAATGAAGAAAACTGAACAATATCTTTATTAAATGAAACATAACTGAAAATGTATCGTGTGGAAAATGGTTACAAAATTATTGTTATTAATAATATTTTTATTTTCGTAAAATAATAATCCCTTAGTAACTTCTCTTTTTTAAACACACATCACAATGATAATTATCTGCATTGTCACATCCACTACACTCTGACTGAGACCATAAGCCACCACTTATACACTTATACCATAGTTCACCGTCATGTCCGAATTAATCACATTTAATGCATAAATCATCGTTACTATGCATACATCATCGGTACTACCGACTATATCATCAAGTTCATCATCATCACAGGGATTTTCGTACTCAATATCTGATTCCTCAGTTTCCTCTGGACTTTCATTCTTTTTGCTTTTTCGAATAATTGTATTTTTATTGTTTTTCCTTTTCTTCTTTTAAACTATATTATAACCTGTAAAAGTAAAGCAGAGAAAGTCATTTATACATGCCCTAAAAGGGACCAATTCACAACTTTCTGTCACTGGAGATAACTGTTTAATATAATTTCAGTAAATGTAGCTTGACTTCTTAGCACTAAATACATTAATAAGAAAACGGTACCATTTACCTACATTGACATGACAAGACATCCACAGAAAGAATGGGTTTATAGACGTATTTCTCGTAGTTTCAGCTTAGTCAGCCAGACGACAGCATTGCTTAAATGTGGTTAATATTTACAAGTTCTTTGCAACGGCGACGCGCGATTTTACCCTCTGCGCGATATTCCCCCACCTTCTCCTAATCCTAGTTTAGATTATAGCCAGAATTCTACAAATTAAAATTCAGTTTCAGTTTTTGATTTCGGATGAGCAGAACAACCGGAATCATGTCAACCGCCTCAATTGATTCCATTCAATATTTTTGCTTGAAAAGTGTATGAAAATCTTTTGAAATGTTAATAAAACATTGTGAAATCACAGTTGTATATTTTCATGATTCATCAGAAAGGAATTTAATAAAAGCAAAAAAAAATAAAAATAATAACGACTGTTACAGTACACCCCCGACAACTTATTTAGTTGAATTATTATCGTTAAGTATCCACACTTAACGATAAAACTTTTCTTTCGCCCCAACTTCACATCGGTATATATTGATTGTCAACAAAACGTGGGACTAAAAAAGACTAATTCAAACAAATTGAATTGCGTCGTTCTAAAATATCGTTGTTTCATTTAAGCAGTTGCCAGATGACTTCGACAGATATTTACAATTAGAGGCAGTCTCGAACCAAAGACTGCATTACTCATTCCTAACACAATTCATGTCAAACATCTTCTGAACTGGACTAATAATTAATTAATTAATTATTGTTAACTATTTATCCTAATCCTAAAGTATTTCTTATTAGTGTTTTTCTCTCTCTGGTGCAGCAAGTCCGCGGTAAGTCAGGACCGAACTCGGCAAAGCAGTACAAATTTTAAGCAATTGACCAAGTGGACATATCATTGTTGCTATTACTAAAATACATATTGGTTTTCAGATTAATTTAAATACTGCAGAGTAGGAATAAAATTTAGATAATAAATAATTATTATATACAAATTAATTAATGTGTGTTACTGTAACCAGTGGTTAGTGTACGTAGCACTCAATGTGATACACATAAGTGCCAACATATTAAGCCAACATAAAGGCTTAAAAGGGAATAAACCTATATATCATTATGTTTCTGGGGTCGCTGAATCCAAATATCCGGTGTCCGTTTAACCGTAGCACGTTAGGATCAAGGTCATTTCAAGGTCAAATCGCGAAATAAACGTTTAAAAGAGGAGAAGCCATGGGTATACAAAGAGACCCGCACGTTAGGGATCCTGTTCCGATCGCAGGCGAGTCCGCCGTCCTAAGGGTGATAACCCTCATACCTCCCTAGGTCTAAGTATGAGGGTTTTCTGACTTTGACGAGGACAAAGTCAACTCGTCGTCGGACACACTACGGTATCATTCTCACACCCTAACGCCCCCTCTGCAGGGCAGCGCGCCTTCGCTGGCTTCGTTACTCCAGAGAATCGGAAAATGGATCATTCCACACATCCTCAATTGAGGCAGTGGTCACCATCTCCAGCATCCTCTGAGGGCAGCAGGCATTCTATATGCACGCACATGCACACAGTCACGCATACATGCATTTATATACGCACGCAAGTACACACTCACGCATACACGCTTTTATACACACGCGTGCATTAGCACACACGCAAAAGGTGTGTCTGGTTGAAGGAGTCTAAACACGTTTATTCAATGACTCACTCACTGATTTTCAATAAGATGATTATTATGTAGTTAGACAATATTCAGTAAGGTGGCTACGAGAATTGGTATCAACTCATTTAATGTACATGGATACACGGACTTACATATCTTTTACCTTAACAAATAATAGCAATACATTCACGAAACCGAAAATCATGAACCACATTTCCCTAATACAGCCTAAGGTACCTACATGATGAAAACGAGACCATTTACGGTATTCTATCATGGGTTTCAGATTTGGATGAACAACTTCAAAAACATAAAGATACAAACGTTTGCCCCATTAATACGTGTTTTAGTGATTTGACCTTGGAGTGCTCTTCAAAGTCACGTGATATGGTAAGAATAACAGCAGATAATTATATAGATAATATATAGCAGATAATCTAATTCAGCGATCCCAGAAACATACATATATATGGTTTATTCCCTTTTAAGCCTTTATTTCGCTATTTGACCTTGAAATGACCTTGATCATGACGTGCTACGGTTAAACGGCCACTGAATTTGAATTCAGCGACCCCAGAAACAGAAAGATATTGGGTTTATTCTCTTTTAAGCCTTTATTTCGCGATTTGACCTTGAAATGACCTTGATCCTGACGTGCTACGGTTAAACGGACACCGGATTTGGATTCAGCGTCAAAAAAATACAGGGAAAAACTATGTTCTTATCCATAGTCAAAAAAAAATTTTTTTGTGGGCCTGTGTAATATGTCTCTTTACATCCCATACGTCCTTAGAAACATATCACGTGGTATGCAGAGTGGAAATGTTCCATCTATTTTAAATTAACAGTTTGTGTACAACATAATGATATTTTGTAATTCATACGCGAAATGTGTGTATAGAAATTTTATCATTGCACATTGTGACATGTTGAAAGTTTTGTTGCTTATATTAACCCATTAACGCCCACAGGACAGAATTTCGACATTGAAGTTCGAGTTGATGCCGTTCAATGAATTTGAGAAAAAACAAAGTTCCAAACTACCTTTTCCTACGTTTTTGAGGGTGCTCTTTCAAATGGTGATGGTTAAAAAAATCTTAAAAAAAATTAAACCATGGAAAAATTGAAAATTAATCCAAAAAAAAAAAGTCATTTTTTCGCTTGCATTTTTTTAATGACTTTTCGTTTCCTTTTCATTTATTTTATGACTTAAACCTAATTCAGATCGTGGCCTCGATGTCTAAACTTAAAATAAATAAGGTTAGTAAGGTCTAAATATTGTTACTAAAACAAAATGGCGGCCTAATTGATTTTTTTTCAAAATTTATACGTTCAATTTTTTTCTCGAAAACGATAGACTTTATCAAATATTTTTTAAGAACAAAAATGTTGTACAATTGGTCAAAGAATACTCTCAAATTTTCAGAATGTTCCGAAACGATTTTCGTATTTTTGAAAAATCGTCAAATCGAAATTTTGAAATTTCGGTGGCTTAAGGCATTATCAAAAGGAAGAGAGTTCGATTAAAGATGAACCACGCAGCGGAAGGGGGTTCATCTTCAAGAACCCGATGAAAGTGTCGATAAATTACGGGATTTTTTGCGTTCAGATCGTCGGTTGGCGACAAGAATGATCAAGGGAAAGAGTTAAATTTAAATCACACCACTCTTCATCAGATTTTGACTAACGAATTGGGGATGAGAAAAATCTGCGCAAAATTGGTTTCAAAAAACCTTTCGTAGGAACAAAAGGATATTTTTGGAATCGATTAAACATGATCCCCATTTCATGGAATGTGTCATTACTGGTGATGAGATTTGAGTACGACCCGGAAACCAAGAGCCAAAGCATGGAATGGCACACTTCAAGCTCTCCAAGACCCAAAAAAGATCAAATGCATGCTGATTTGCATTTTTTGATAGTAAGGGAATGGGCCACAAAGAGCTTGAGCCTCCACATCAAACAGTAAATCAACACACTTTGAACACAGAGAGGTTCTCGACTCCATGTGCCGCCTATGTTAACATGTAGGTAGCAAAATACTGTTTAGAAGCGCTTGATTGACGTGATAAAATATTGAAAATTCAAGTACTACACTGGTGTACCGCCTTTTTGTTTCACCCTCTATGTACGTATTACCCTAAAATATAAAATATTATTTACGTCTGCATTTTAAATGTTTTTTTCTATCATATACGAATATTCACACGAATATATTGCTCTTCTCCAAAACCTTTCATACATTCTTGTTAAATTACGAGAATGTAGCACCCAGTGGAGATTCTAGTAATATATAGTATGGCCCAGATAGTATGGCCCATAAGCTGAACAAACAAAAAAAAATGCGAAAATGTCCGCAAATGAAATAAGCGGTTTATGATTCAACAAGTCTGCGTTATCCAATCGTTAGAAGTTTACATACACCAAACTTAAAAAAGTTTTTAAATAGCATCTGTTTATCTCTGTGATCATTTACATTAATTGACAAAACGTTTGTATTTGTGAATGAGAATATTAGATATACAGTGCTTTTGTAAAATAACCGTCAAATCAATAAAATCGTCACATATTAACAATTTTGCCAATTGGCCTACTACTCTTTCGTTTCTTTTACAACTGTAAAATTACTGTATATATCATATAATACAAATCGTTTTTAATGATAGAAAAATCCAGTAACAGCTAATTTCAAAAATATATTAACCTGTTTTTTATTTTGTTTTCATTAGTGTCTAGTTGTTCAAATCTAAATATTTTATGTAAGTTATGTATGAAAGAGAACGAGACAATAATGGTCCGTTGCGATCCTTAACAGCTGTTATAAAGGTAATTTAAATAGGTATAAAATTAAAATATTAATTGAAACAAGAGTTGTGTGAATCTTGTTTTAGCGTGTAGCAGCAGCCCCAAACTTGAATGGGTCTACGGTTAATTCTAACTTTTTTCACTAAATTCAGTGAAATAGAACATTACTTTGTCTGAATGGTTTTCGTGAGAAAATCCTCAATTTTCCTATATTTTCTTAAAAATTTCAAAACTTCCGTCTACCTTGTTCTAGTGTTTAAAAATTCCTATTAAAAAAATATCTTTGCTGACTTTTACTACCACTTTTTCTGCTCTTTTTTATACTTGCACATTTATGCATCAACCAATATCTATTAAAATATATACATTTTTAAAATTATTTATCTTTTCAATGTTGAAAAAAATAAGTTATTTAACAATAAAATAAGAATCCATCCATATGCGAGTGAAAATGATTTCTAAATACTGAATAATTTAATAACAATCTGGTATCAGTACGCTCTAAACTTAAACAGATGTTTGATGACGTACATCACTTTTAATTTTGTATGAAAATATGTATTAATGTGTCATTTTTCCACATCACACAAAAATGGCATTTCAAACAAAAACTAAAAAAATAATAGAACTAATAAATATAAAATAGTATTATTAACTATTTTACAATTGTGAAGAAAAAAATCATAGTCGGCTTTTAGGGTAAGTATTAGACCCTAGTGTGACAGAGAAGATGCTAAATTGTTATTAACATTTTTCATACGGGTTGGTACACGAAGGAACCATTCTTGCCAAGATGCACTAGAGCATATGCCTAGAAACGCATTGTCGTTTACAGACGCTGAATTTCCAAACCTGCATATAATTTTTATGTGTTTAATATCATTCAGTTTTTTTATTTGTCTGTATGTACATGTACAGGTTGTTACATCTGACGGTTCAACTGTTATAGTAAATTTAAGCAAAAAATATTTCAAATAAAAGTTGCTCAAAATGATGTGATGCACATTGGTAAAATAAAGTTTTTCATAACTGTTATATATAATATTTTAAAATAATCATACTGGATGCTCAGTTTACTGTAACCGCTACACAACTTCGTTATTTTAAACAGAACACTATATATTTGTACAATTTTGGATACTCCACTAAATTGTAGGTCGGCTTTATTCACCATATATGGTATCTAAAACCCACCATTTTGGAGATATTCAATTGATTCGATTTCAATTCGATTTATCATGAATTACTCTTTCATTATCATTGTTGCAAAATGTTGGAGAATTATCTGGATTGACAATTGGTATTTACGATACAGAATAATATACATTTTGCAACAATGAAAATGAAAGAGTAACGAATTGAACTGTTCAAAGCGCATGACTTTTTTGGTCTACGAGTAGACGCTATTTAAAAATATTTAGAGGACTGTTATCGTGAGATTTGTGAGAATATATCCAATCCATTTGTTGATTATGCACTACATCATTTTGGGTAACTTCTATTTGAAACATATTTTTTTAAATACAGTAACAAAGTTATGGAACAAACTGCCTTAGGTGGAACACCCTGTACAACAATGATCATATTTTTTTTAACTACTGTATTTATATGATGGTTCCATTTCAAATGAATCTATTATCAAGATAATTTGTGATTTCTAATGACATGAATTGACTGACTGAATGAATGACTATGAATTTGAGTTGACTGTTTTCTATCATTATATTTGAGAAGGTAAGCATATGGTTATTAGAGGTGTGTAAATTAAGGAATGAAACTGATTTTTTTATTTTTTTTTTATCGAATAGAATTACACTTCAGTATGGTTTCCTTCAAAATAACTTCCTTGGAAAGCCATACAGTGCTGGAGACGGTTCTTCCATTCCTCATAGCAGTGCTGGATCTTATATACTGGAATATCCTTCAGCTGGTCAGTTACAGCCGTTTGGATGTTTTCTATGACCCAAAATGACGTCCTTTGAGGTGATTTTTTTAATCTCTATAAGAGAAAAAAGTCACAAGGACTCAAGTCAGGTGAATAAGGAGGCTGAGGAGCCACATGAATGTTTTTACTGGCTAAAAACTCGAAAACTATTCTTCAAAGTGTCAAATGAACGTCTCTGTAAAAGTGTTGATTTAGGTACTGTTTGGCCTAGAGGCCCATACTCTTTGTGGACAATTCCCTGACTATCAAAAAAGCAAATTAGCCTGATTTGATCTTCGATATGCTCTTTCTTGCTTTTTTGGGTCTTTTAGAGCTTGAAGTGTGCCATTCCATGCGCTTTGGCGCTTGGTTTTCGGGTCGTACTCAAACACCCAAGTGTCATCACCAGTAATGATACGTTCCATAAAATGGGGATCATTTTAAAATCAATTCCTAAAAGTCAAGACACCTTTCCAAAGGTTTTTTGAAACCATTTTTGCGCAAATGTTTCATATCCCCAATGCATTAGTCAAAATATGTTGAACACTGGTATGATTCAAATTTAACTCTCCCCCGATCATTCTTGTCGTCAGCTGACGATCTGAATGCACAAGACCCCGTATTCTATCGACATTTTCATAGGTTCTTGAAAACGAAGGCCTTTCGCTGTGGGGCTTATCTTAAATCGACTCTCTTCCTCCTGAGAATGCCTTAAACCACCGAAAAACCTAGGCTCTTGAAAAAACACTATCTCCGTAGGCGTATTGAAGTTTTGCAAAAGTATCCGTTGCACTGAGTCTGAAGCAAAATCAGATAGCACATCGTTGCTCAAAATTAATGTCACTCATTTTTAGAACGCACTAGGAAAAACCGGTTTACGAAAACAGTCACAAAAAACAAAAAATGACTCTAATTAGGTCTAACGCGTCCTGAAGGTGATTTACATGTTAACCTACCGCCCTTCCGAGTCCCGTCTCCGCAGTGTTGCTAGATGGAGCGCTACGTTGCTAGTCTCAATACTTAATTTACACACCTCGTATACCCACCCACCCGTTGTAAGATAATGCCATATATGGGTAGTATAAGTGTCATATGTAAATAATTCCCCACTGATAATATATGTAGAAACGTAGACATCTACGATGTGTGCTAAAAATAGTCCAGTGCTAGACATCAGACAAAGGAGAGACACAGAGAAGCACATTTCTATTTAGCAATCACATAATGCTCAGTAATAAATTGTGTCAAATGTTATACAAAGTTCTCTCTCAGTTCGCTTGGGAGCGTTTATGAATTTCTTCATCCCCTAATTAAATTGAGGCAGCACCCCGTCCTCTTTTATAAATTATCTCATTCCCCTTTTCACCTTATTATATACAGGTTCGCCTCCATTACCTAGTTTTAGTCCAAAGTTTTAACATAATTAATTTCTACCGTCTCCTACACACACCGCGTTGCCTTTAAATCTCCTGACTGGATAATCATCTCCTTATTGTTGGGTTCAGTAACGGTCTATTATTGTAATCTAATTAGAAATTTTATTAGCAAAAACAAATAGGTATTTAATATTTTTTGAGTAAAAAGCTAATGTAAAAAAAATGTGCCTAGATATACAAAATATATATATATATATTAAGTACGATGATTTCACATCTTTTGTTTAATGATTACATAGGCATCAAAAAAAATCAAACCTCTGGTACAAACCACTTATTCAAAATACGTATTTTATTTTGTATTGCTGAATACAAATCCCGGGTTACTTTTGGTGGGTTGCCTCATTATCTCCACCATAATAATTGCACCATAATGGAGGCAAACAGAATTATTGCCAAAATCATATCATTCAAAATTCATTTCACATGTCTTTTTGTTCGTGGTATCCGAATGAAGGGGGCTTTCCCCCTTTTCGGTTTAAAAAAAATAGTTTTTTTGTTTTTTACTGATATCGATGCGTTATACATTCAAATTTATTGTCCTGAAATTTTAAAGTGATCCGCGTATTAGATTTCGAGTTACAGCCGTATTAGTGACGGCGGTTACGGCGCTTGAAAAGAGTCGCGCACGGAAAATGGAGGTGGACAGTGTAAAGGAAGTGTTTCAACGATCATAAGAAAATCATAATGTAAAATATGCTCAGTATATTGGCAATGGGGGCATTAAGGCGATAAGGTAATGACTTCAAGGCGATTTTGGATTTGGACCCGTACAACAACGATCCGAGAAAGGAGCGCTACTGGAGAAACGCATAACCAGGCTCCATAATGCGAAGAAAACAAACAAGGGAGAGAAAACTGACCATCAAAGTAACAGGCGAATTGACAACTTATTACGGTCTGTTACTTATTATCCGTATTCGGCGAAATGCGGATTCAGTGGAAAAAATGCGTGACGCTGCCTGACGTGAAGCTAAAATGGGGTCTACAAGGCAGAGGAGGGTGTCCTGTACGGGCCGGGAGTTGATGACGACATGTAAGTAAAAAAATTTCAGTTATATGAAGAAAAAAAACGTAAAAAAAACTTTTAACGCGTTTTTCTCAAAACAACGTTTTTGAAACTGGAATGAAATTTTTCTCGAACACCAATCAACCGATTTTTATGATTTTGCTTTTAAAATTTTCACAAATGATACCATTAGTGATCAACATAGGATTTTTTTGATATTGCAAAAATTAGATTTTTTTATAACAATTTAAAGGTAGAAATTTAAGGTGAAAATCGTATTTTGTTTTTCAAAGTTGCACTAAATCGCGTAAAATTTGAATTTCAAAAAAACCCCTATGACACAACACTAACAACCCTATATTTTGTAAAAATGTTTTAATTTTTTGATTTCAGATGAATAGCGTCGTAGAAAAATTTCATTTACATGAGACATGTCCGCCTGAAGTAGCTGTATTAGAACATGAATCGACGGCCGCCATTTTGATTTAAAGAATTAAAAAAAAATTAAATGTGACCTTCATAAATGTACCTTTTAATTAAAAAAAAAATTGTCTCAATCCGTTTTATACTTTCTTCAAAAAAAAGATTCCCAAAAAAAACCTTTTTTTTTCCAGCAAAAAAGCGGGAAAGCCCCCCTTAAGAGTTATTTTGAACCATAGACAGCATAATCCATTTTTTCGCACTTCTGTGAAAAGAAGTGGCCTAAAATCGCCATTTTTTTTTACTCCAATAACTCATTTTTTATGTTTTTTGGGTTGTAAAATTCGAATTCCAGCATCATTTCCAGCCATGGTACGCACAAGTACGCAAACCAATGAAGAAAAACGGTAAAATGTGGCTTCTTGTAAGAATAGATTGGGAATAGGATTTTTTTTTACTGAAATAGCTCATTTTATATGTTTGTTGAATTGTTCAGTTCCTTCATCAGTTCATCAACGTCCTTACAAAACACTATTTTTTTATCCCCAATTTCTTACCCTCAAATTGTTTTGAAGGTTCAAAAAAAAAACCAAATTTAAACCGAACAATTCAAGAAACATATTAGAAAATGAGCTATTTCAGTAAACAAAATTCCTAATCCCAGGCAATTCTTACAAAAGAATTCTCTACATTTTCTTCTTCTTCATTATTCTACATCTTAGCGTTTTGTTTTTACCATGGCTGGAAATTATGCTGAGTTCGAATTTGGCAATCCAAAAAACATAAAAAAAATGAGCTATTGGAGTCAAAAAAAATTCCGAATCCCAGGATTTTTCTACAAAAAACGTCACTTTTACGATTTTGGCCAATTTTTTAGGAGTTTAAAATTGAAGTTGAAATTTGAATAAATGCCCCGTCAGAGTTATGACGCCACCGTCTTATCATGCGCATTCATGCCGAACACCCAGGTTCTATTATATTATTTATACAATGGTGCTAGGGGTATACACTGCGGGTGAAATAATGGTAATGTTACGGAATACATTCCATAATCGCTTGGTGAGCCTGATTTTGAAACATGAATTTCCTTCAAAATCCTGTACCACAACAAATGAGATTTCTTTTTTGTAGCCGTACTTAAAGAACAAAATTTTACAAGATCTTATTAATCGTGGTCGATTTTCGAAAATATTTTCGATTCTATTCAAAAAAGATATCAGAAATGTTTAGAACAATGTAAGTGTTTTTTTTTAACAATTTTTGTATTAATATGTTTGTTTTGAAATGCTTTTTGTTGCTGGGAGTTGTTGGGATTTAAACCCAGGCCATCAGATTGAAGGGAAAAAACATAACCCAGAGAAAACACCCCCCAAAAAAATAGCAAAAAAAAAAAACAAAGTTTTTTTTCCCCCAAAACCAACAAAAAAAAAAAAAAAGGGGGAGGGGGTTTTTTTTTTTTTTCCCCCTTTGGGTTTTATTTTTTTTTTTTTTTTAGGGGGGGGGGGGGGGGGGGGGAGGGGGGGGGGGGGGGCCCCCCCCCCCCCCCCCCCGGGAAAAAAAAAAAAATAGGGGGGGGGGGGGCCCTGGGGGGGGGGAAAAACCCCCCCCGGCCTTGGGGGGGGTTTTTTTTGGTGTGGGGATCCTTTTTGTTTTTTTTTTTGTTTTCCCCCGGGGGGGGGCCCCCCCCCCGCGCTGGGGGCGCAAAAAAAAGTGTTTTTTTCCCCCCCCCCCATAACACCCCCAAAAAAAAAAAGTGTTCTTTTTTTTATTAATTTTTTTTTAAAAAAAAAACCCCCCCGTTTTCCCCCCCCCCAAAAAAAAAAACACCAAAAAACCCCGGGGGGGGGTGGGGGGTTGAAGGAGAGAGGGGGGGGGGGGGGGGGGGGGGGGGGGGGTTTTGTGTTTTTTTTGAGCGCCCCCCCCCCCCCCCCCCCGGCCCCCCCCCCCCCCCAACACCCCCAAAAAAAAAAAAAAATTTCCACTTTTTTTTTATATATGAAAAAAAAAAAAACACCCCCCCCCCCCCCCCCCCCCCCCCAAAAAAAAAAAAAAAACCCCGGGGGGGGGGGGGGGGGGGGGGGGGGGGGGGCCCCCCCCCCCCCCCCCCCCCCCCCCCCCCCCCCCCATTATGATTGAAAAGGAAACAAACATTAAGCACTGAAGTACCAAAAAGGAAAGGTATTGCTTAAAATCGAGCCTATAATTCAAAAAAATGAAAATGCTATTGTGGGTTATCCCAAGAAATAGCATAACAAGCGTGGATTTTTGTCAACATGTCAGTGTCAATATTGTCTTATTTTGATCTATCTCGTCGGGTTAAGCCCGGGGTTTGCCAAGGGCCCCCAAAAAATTTATTTACGACTCCAAGAAACCAAAATCGTTTTTACTTTATTTTATTCTTAACCGTCGAAACTTAAGGTTGCGTAGTTTTAAAGATCTAAGCCTACATAAGGGCAGACAGCGGAAAGGATTTGTTTTAAACATGTTATGATTAGGATATGATTCTGTATACCTTTACACATATATATGAATCTATTTAATATAAATTTGACGGGGCGGACATAATATATACATAAGTAGAGGGTTACATTTTGACAATGGATAAGCATTTGAATATTTCGATGTTGGACATGTGTCGTCGATAAGCAACAAACAATAAGTGGGTACGGCCATAAATCATCGCAACTGTATTTATCATTTAAGTTATGTATTATCTACTATCAATCACCTATTGTGTCCTAGCTTTAATAATAGACGGTAGAGGAACCCCAGACGTCCGCATAATGCATTCTCGCTGTGCTCGACTGTCATTGTACGTAGTTCTCATGTTACAAACTTTGCGAGTTTGAGAAACATTATTGTAACTGTATTTTCACAAAGGCTCAACACTTTCTTAATGGAATTGCACTAATATATTCTAAATAGTAAGAGATAAAATGACGTTGGCTAAATTAGAGAAATATCGCGCATTTTCTAACCCAATCGTTTCCAAGTTTGTAAAGTTTGTTCACTGTTTTTTAATTTACAAATAACTCGCAAACGGTTAGGTTTACACAGGAAATAACATTAAAAAAAAGCTGATTAAAAATGTGTTTTCTTGTACTATTTCCACGGTAGGTGTCGCGACGCATAAATTTTGTTATTGTTATAGCCACCTGTATTTTGTTACAGAATACAGTTCTGTACTTTTCACTTATATAACATTGTACAAAAATTACTGGGCATAATTATAACACCTATTTCACAACATCCACTCTTTACTTTTAACAAAACACTCTTACACTTTAAACGAAACTATTTTAGACGTTCACCGATTATGTAAAGGCCGTATGATATTGTTGCTTAAAAATCGTCATCAAACATCCTTGTCTTGAGGATATTTCTGAAACTATTCACAATTTTGAAAATTTGAAATAATTACAGTCATGTAATAATGATCTGTTAATGTTAGTAGTGCACACTCATTAAAAACACAGTACTGAAGTTATAAAACAGTATACGAGGTGTGTAAATCAACTAAAGTAAATGAGAAAAACAAAAAACTGGACGTTTTCCACGAAACACCGAACGACTATAGTTCTCTCGAAGTGCGTTTCGCCAACTAAGTTGGCATCTTCAGAGAGAAGAAGTCAAGAGAAGATTAAAACTGTTTTAATCGTCTACTGAAGATGCCAACATAAATGGCGAAACGCGCTTCGAAAAGTATAGTAGTGTTTTTTATTTATTTTTTCGTATTCTTTCAAAATAACTTCCTTGGGAAGCCAAACAACGCTGGAGATGGTTCTTTCATTCCTCATAGCAGTGCTGGAACTCATATATGTACCTACTGGAATAGTCTTCAGCTGGTCGGTTAAAACCGTTTGAATGTTTTCTTAGGCATGATCCCATAATGATGTCCCCTGAGGTAATTTTTCAATCCCGGGAAGAGAAAAAAGGCACATGGACTCAAGTCAGGCGAATAAGGAGGCTGAGGAGCCACAGTAATGTTTTTACTGGCTAAAAACTCGTTTACTGAAATGCTATGTGACAAGACGCATTGTCGTAATGCAACATCCAGTTGCTCTTGATGTTTGGTCTCACACACATGACCCTTTTTTCGGAGTTTTTCAAGAACCACTCTGTAAAAGTGTTGGTTTACTGTTTGGTTTAGAGGCACAAACTCTTTGTGAACAGTTCCCTGGCTATCAAAAAAGCAAATCAGCATGCATTTGATCTTCTACTTGCTCATTGCTTTTTTGGTTCTTGGAGAGCTTGAAGTGTGATATTCCATGATTTGGCGTTTGATTTCCGGGTCGTACTCAAGTCGTACCCAAGTCTCATCACCAGTAAGAGTGACATGTTCCATAAAATGGGGATCATTTTCAAGCGATACCAAAAAGTCAAGATACCTTTCTCTCCTGATGTTCTTTTGTTCCTCGAGGAACAAAAGGTTTTTTGGAACAATTTTTGCGCAGATTTTTCTCATCCCCAATTCATTAGTCAAAATCTGTAATCCGTTGCGCTGCAAAGTATCCGTTGCGTTGCGTCTAAGTCTGAAGTAAAACCTGATAGCACACCGTTGCTCAAAATTGATGTCACTCATTTTTAAAACGCATTAGAAAAAATCGTTTATAAAACATCACAAAAAAACAAATGCCTAACAAGTTTGAACTTGTACTGAAGGTGCATTACATATTAACCTATCGCTTTTCTAGTGTTGCCAGATTGGGCGCTACGTTGCCAGCCTCATGACTTCATTTACACATCTCGTATCTTCATGTCCTAGTAATAGGAAGTGGGTCCAAAGTGAAAAAGATTAAACATGTCAAAATCATAGTAATAATTTTCACTGTTGTCCTGAGAAATTTTTGTATCCACTGTTTATGTTGAAATTTTTGGGACAAAGGTTTAATATCTTAATTTCTTGTGTAATATTTTATCCTCGTAACAATGGCATTCTGGGTTGGTTTGCGTAATATAGGATAGTCTTGGATAATAGTTTGCGTAATATAGGAACACCCTCGCTCTGCAGTAAAGCAATTTTGTATAGGATGGTGAGGGTAAAAGACAGTTGTGCACTACGTTTATACAGTGTGTCACCCAACAAATATTACATACTTTATTGGTACGATCTAGGACCCAAATGGGGTCGGTTTAACTAAACTTGATCCAATGAAAATTATCGCGATAAACAGTGGGTTAAAGTTATTTTTTTATTTCTTCTTTTCTCATACTAAGACCATTAATCAGTCTGAACAAAACTTATTCATGTTTGTTTACATCATACAGGGTGTTCATTTTACTGCAATCCTTCTCTTTAGATTGTTATAGCAAACAAGACGATATATCGTATAAAGTGTATATTATACCATACAGTGTACAGGGTGCGTTTAATTAAATAGAGTTGCTTACTGTTGTTCGTTGAAGAAAAATAATAGTTTGATTATTACTTAAGATTTACCATGGAGATGGAAAAAATAGAGTGGGTGGGTGATTTTTTAATTTCAATAACAGTTTAAATAATTTTCCTATGTAATATTTTATAAGTAAATTGTAATTTAATAAAAAAAAATCAGATACCAGCATTTTTTTTGGAACACATTACGTATATTTGTACATTTGGATAGAGAACTACTTCTTCGTTTTAGAAGCTTTATGGATTTTTCAGCTAGTCAAGTTTTTGAGATACTGCGAACTAGGGAGCTGGATATTAGGGAGTTGAATATTATATATCTATGTTTTTGATATATGGAAATACATTTAAGATATATATTCCTATTTCCAACTCACCGTGGAGGTAAAAGAATTATAGTGAATAATTCAAGATTGGTTTACAAGTAGGCAGATTTCATGCAATTGCTCGTACTCGTTAATAAGAAACTGATATTCAGGAGTTTCCATGTGAATTATAATACCTTGCACGGGAAGTACTCTGTTTATAAAATGTAATAAAAATTGACAAACACTAGAATCACGATAATGCACGCTAGAACTACTCGGAATTAAATTAAAACTTCCACTAGAGGTATTACTGGAGTGCATTTTCGCTGAAAAGTAAAATTACATCATGTCAGTACAGCCGTCAGTGGAACGCTTACCACTTAGTCCTGACCAGCATTAGTAACATGCTTCTCTTTTATGACTACCTAATTAGTTCTTTGAATAAATGTATATGGCTCTGCAAAAAAATCTTGAATATTGTAGTTTTTATAAATCTCTTATTAGCGTACAAAATATGCATTAAATCTCCTTCGTCACCGTTATATAAAAAATTTTTTAATTTGAATAGACATGCACAGGTTATGTTTAAATGTGTAATTTTCTCTTGTAATAATTATTAAGCAACTCCATTGTTGCAAGTTCCACAGGTTGCAGAAAATATGTTTACTGAAACTGGGTTATTACAAACACTCAGTGGTGACTAAAGTGATCCAACTTAAAAACCATGATACTGGAGTATATTGAGTATACATTTTGATAACTTCAATTGTGTCAATATTATTAAACTATTTCATTCAACTAAATGTTGAATTTAAGGTTTGACAACAACCGCTATTTAGTTTTTTGATAGAAGTTCATTGTGAATTATTTGTTTTAACTGAAAATGTGACATATCAGTGCGGCTTGGAAGTACGACTTGTAATGACACTTTAGTGATACTTTCGCCATGGAGCAAAATCTGCAGTAACTAAAGTGCATAGCATGATAAGTATATGAAATGTGCCCCCGGAATCAAAAATGATTGGAAACAAAAATGGACTACTATTTTCTCGAATAAGTATTCCATTTACCTTTGCCATTTGTGTAGTATTTGGATCTCTACACGTTTTTATTGGTTTTTCTGAAACTAATAAAAAAAGGAGTGATGATTCAAAAAACAAATTGTAGGTAATGTTATGGACGATAATTTATTATATATTTTGAGTTCTATTCCGTAAATAATAAAGCCTGTTTTTGCACATTATTTTCTTTTCTATTTATTTTTCTTTGTTTAATGTTTCCTATGGTTCTGTCAGAGTTGCCACGTTATTAACCAGTTAACCTTGTGACAGAGTTACCAGCTCTACAGATAAGCTGGCTAAGACTAAAAAAATAATACATATTTTGTTTGGAGCAAAAATTTAAATTAAAGTAGCTACTATACGTACCGTGATGGTACACTCGCCATTAGGGTATGGTATTGTGGCCATTACTCTTTATAAAATGGGAAACAATGCAAGTGGGTGAAATTTGTCAGAATACATAATATATTATCACAAAAATAATAATAGTAATAATGCAGATTAAATTTATCTTTAAGATGCTGTATTTAAAAAACAACTGAAACATAGACAGCAAAGTAGTTTAATGGCTAAACGTTAACAAATACCATACATCGATAAACTAGGGTAAAAAACTCGAGTATAATTTAATTTACCAACTAAAACCATTCTAAATACTCCTCTTTCTAATGGAGGAGTAGTCATATGTTGTTAATGTAACTAAGGGTGAATAATTCGGAAAATGTATCTGGCCTGAACTAAATAAAACAAATATACTCGTACTACGGCCACTACATCAAAACATAAACCCAAGGTTCTGTTGCCACTGGGACTCAGAGGCAGGTTTGATATATTCGTAACTCTTCCCATGAGTAGTGTGTAGGCAATATAGAAATGATAACAGAAGCTATAGGTTTATGGAATATCTGCCAGAGAACAACTTGAGATAAATTATACGAACCGGTAATACTATTTTAAATTCACGTTCACTGACAAGGAAAGTGACCGAACTGGACCATTCCGATTTCTATAAAATTTTAGGAGGTTGTAGAGCACTTAAAATTAAGTGACACGTGTTTTTTTTAGTTGCTAATAAACGGTCTAAAAGGCGAAACTGTCCCTCAAAGTAAATCAATGTTATTAGTGTCATATAAGGTAGTAAGTTACGAACATTGGCAGTTTTATCTATATACATGGTATGTAACAAATGTAACAAAACAAAAACAAAGAACTATCTACAGGACAACACGTGCCTGCCGTACGCATATCACATTTGTGTTAGGGAATGGGAGGCAGTATTCTTAGTGGGTTTGAGGCATTAATGACACTATTATGTTATGAAATTATTATTATTTTCTAGACTGTTGAAATATATTGAATGTAAGTCATATATGTCACTGCGTTAGTTTTTATTAATGCGTTGTTTATTAACCCTATTTTTATTGGTTTTGATTTATATCTATTTTTTGCCGTTCCTAAAATTCTACCATTTTCAAAATTAAAATTGTGTTTTGGATTATTGATAATATGGTCCCAGTGCTGTGTGTGCCTTTTTTTTATTTCGTGATAGTATGTCATATTCATGTACCTTTAATTTATGTTTTAAATATCTTTTTGTCTGACCAATTTAAACTGTTTTACAATTATTAGAATAACAAATAATTTCGTACACAACATTCGATTTATCTAATTTAGGAGGTCTTGATTTTAATTTGGAGTAACATTGTGCGACTGTATTTGAATTTTTGAATGCTATAGCTATCTTATTTGTAGTAAAATTTCGTGATATGGTTTTGGACAAAGTATGTATGCAGGGTAACTTGAAATATATCTTTTTTTATTGTTATTTTCAATAATATATTTTTTTGCTCTTTTTCTATTTAATAATTGTTATTTTGTTCATCACTTCATTGCTAATTTGTTTAACCAGTTCTATTGGATAACCAATTTGTTTCAATAGTGTTACATTGACTTACTATTATTTATATATCATGTGACAAGTTAATTGCTCTCAAAGTTAAGTTTTTTATGATAAGTTAAGTTTTTGTTTAAAACTATGGTTAGAGTAAAAACTCAGATACTTTTCTGAATTTGCGGGTTTAATATACCAGTCGGTTATTATTTTGTTCTTTTCATTACGAATTAGCAAAATATCTAGAAATTAGTCTTATTTTGAAATTCATTCTCTAAAGTAAACTGAATTTGTTGGTGATAGTAAGTTGTGTCAATTCACCACTATATCATATTTCAAAATATCGTACACGACCATATGGTATGGCTTAAGAACTTGAGACAATCTTGTATTTTTAATTATCTAAACTGCTCGTCAAAATTATGGTAACATTTTTTAGATGAGCACTATTTGCGTTCTGTTCGGGATAGAGACTAGCGGTTTAAAAAATTCTGTAGTCCGTAGGACTGGTTTTAATGCACCAGAGCCGCTTTGCCGTGGTTTAAGCGGTTCTCCGTCCACACCCTAAAATCCAAACCCAAGTCAAAATTTGAATTCACAGAATTCTGACGGCAATGCAGAGACCTATAGAATGTGCTGAGAAAGACGCTGGGGGGCTGGGAATCCTCCTAACTGGCACACATTAAGTTAAACGATCATATAAGTACTGAGTCGTTGGTCGCTGTTCCATCCTTTCAACCCTTTTCCAGCCCCAATAAATTTACCCTCTACAGTAATGCTAGGTTTTGCTTACTCTGATCTCTGGCCTCTGGCAAAATAAGGTAGGTACTACTAAACGAGATACTACTACGCGCTTTCATCTTTTGAGAACTCAGACATACTAGGCTACACCTTTAGGCCACCTCAATATCAATTCCCACCCACCCCCTCTAAGTCCGTCCCTGGTAGAGGCTGAGTGCCAAAAGTTAAATTTCACCAGTAACCCACCCCTTGTAAATTTGCCGCGCTGAGAGGAAGAAAGCAGGTCTCTGCATATGGAGTGACTCTGAAAACCTTCCTGAGGATGCTCGAACTCTTTCCGGCCCACCCCGAGTCGTATGTGTCCTTCAAATACTCTCCTGCGTACTATAGCCTTCTTTCTTTGACCCCCTTCAAAACATTTTTGAGTGGGCAAAAATTCTTAAAGAGGGGTCGGATTGGGTAGGCGTAACCTTCATTTGCACATGTGTGAATTGGCAATGGCGAAATTCGTGAGATGTGCTGGCTCGCGACAAATGTTCTTTGCGACTAGGGTGCGTGAATTCTTGGCTGTACCAGCGTCTGGAACAGCGCCTAGCCATTCAAACAGCACCTGTTTGGTTGGCCTACCTGCCAGGCGCTGGTACAACCGAGAGTTCACATGTCCAAGTCGCAAAGAACACTTACATGCACCGACCACATCTCACACCTAAAATTTTCACCCACATTTTTTGGAGGGGTGAAAGAAAGAGGACATTGGGGTGCACTAGAGCATTTGCAGGAGACGGACGACTCGGCATGGCTATTTGGCAGCATTAGGATGAATGAAATTGCCCAACAGAGGCCAGACCAAGTAAAACATAGCGTATCTGCAAAGGGAAATCTCATATGGGATGGAAAAGGGTTTTTAAAGGACAAGACAGCAACGAATATTACAGGACTTTGGGGAGATCTTAATGTGTGTCAGCGTAGTGTTTTTACCCGGCAGCGTCTTTGTCAGCCCATTCTGTAAGTCTCTTAAGTGCCTCTAGAATCCTGTGAATTCAAACTTTGGCAAAGGATTGGTCTTTGGAACGTGGACGGCTACATACATTTTTAAACCGCATGTGTCTAGCTCAAATAGAACGCAAATGCGCAAAGCGTTACTGTAATTTTGACGAGCAGTTTAGTTTGAACCATTTTGTTACTAAAATATAGGACACAAAAAACTTACTGTATTAACAGGACGATGAATTCCATATTTTCAATCCAAAGCCTAATTGACTTTTTACGCCGCTGTTTTTGTTTTTTTTTCTCTAAAAAAAGTTCCTATAAGTTTTTCTTAATTTTCGACAATTAAACAATATTAAAGTAGACGTTGGATGAATTATATGAAATGCACCGTCCTAATAAAAAAACGCCGTTTCTTATGTCGTTTTTCATACCTAAAAAAAATTGACAATATTAAGTATCCAATAATAAGATATATTATCAATTTTTTAAACTGTTCCCGTGGTTTTCAAAATTTGAAAGAAATTATATAATACAGCCCAAAATAGACACCATTTGTAAAAGAAAAATGAAGATAGTGTTATTTCAAAAATGACAAAAAAAAAATTTCAGTACTTCTGGAAATTTTTATAAACGACGGATTTTGTCGGAAAAATCTGAATTATTTCTATCAACTACACCATGTCAAGTTTAATCTTCTACATATTTTTTATTGTACTTTGAAGCGTCTTGAACGAAATTAATGTTTTCAATTTTCTAACTTCCATTCAAAGTCACCCTGTAGATTTTGCCGTATGTCCAGAATCATTGATAATAAGTTAAACCTTCCAGACTTATATGGTAAAAAAACTAAACCATCGCATTTTACCACAGCGAAAGATAAAAAAATCTAGGTTTTTACAATTTAAATTTTTTTGTGAAAATTATTATTGAATTATTAAAATAATTTTAAATTCATGAGTAGGTACACAACAAATATGGACTAAAAAATGTATCATGCCATTAAAAATATTGAAATTAGTATTCACTTCCAGTTTATTCGGAAGTACCAAAAAGTCGCTATTATTTTAGATGCGATTTTCTCCAGTTACCGTGGAGAACCATATTATATACATTTTTTTTATTTTCATCTGATGCCAATGTTCTCTTCTACCCTTTACCTCTTTTCCTAAGTCGATGGTGACGTTGATTTTCGTATTGTCTGAATAATCTTTTATTCATTACGTTCTTCGACAAAACACTTATTATACAAAAAATTACAACTTTATCGAAGTAGGCTGGTGTTACAGAAACTTTGCGTGGAATTTATAATTTTCCATTCCAAATAGTCATTGTGCCTAACGGCTTTGGTTTGTCACGGATTCCTGGATTTGCATAATTCCCAAATAACCTCAGCTTTACTCTCAAGCTCCATGAGACCTCATTCAAAAATACGAAATCGTTGTTTCGTTGCCTACATCATTTAATTCCTCGGCCGTTTGGGCACGAAAGGCGAACGATGAAACGCATAATAAATTATTTTGTTTGTATAAAAAAAAAGATTTAAAAAAAGGATTTCTACACAAAATTAAAATGGTACTTTCTATAGAAAACGGTCTGTGCATCTTAATGAAATTTTAGAATTATGAATTTTAAATGTCTATAATTCGATTAATTTATTAAATATTTATTTTAACAAATGGCTAATACACATTATTACTTTAAAAAAATGGAGGTTAACAGAAATGTCTATGAAAGGATCACGGGCTAAAAAAAGGAATTTCAAGAGAAATAAATGTTGAAACTGGAGTAAGACAAGGAGGCTCCCTTCCCACCACACTTTTTAACACTGCATTAGACGGAGCAATAAAAGCGGCAGGAATGACAAGGACTATTGTACAATCTTTGACGTAAATGGTGGCCTATGCAGATGATATAGCGTTGCTAGGTATGAGTAAGAAACGCCTTGGAAAACACCCTTTCTGTCATTGGCAAAAGAGGCGAAAAAAGGTAACGACCAAAGCACTGAAGTCATCCAACGCATACTAACGGTCAATAAATATTGAAAATATCCTGACAGGTAAGCACATTAGCCGCAAAACAAAACTAAATATATACAAAGCAACAATCCGTCCACTAACCATATAGTTTACTATAACAAGGAAACAGAGGAACTATTTGGGAAAGAGGACATCATTAGAGTGAACAAAGAAGGGACATATACAAAGAAGGGAGCCAACAGTGCTGATCAGAAAAGTAATCAATTGGATACCAGTTACAAACGGACCGAGAGGAAGGCCGAATGAAAAATGGCAAGTTCCAATAATAGAATACATTAAAAACTATGAATCAAGAACTGGAAAACAACATGTAAGAACGGAAAGAAATGGAGGGATATAATACAAGAAGCTAAAAGACACAAGGACATATAAAAATATTTAATTGGGAACTGTCATGAATATGTGGCCAAATTAATATGGATGACTTTATGTTGCAAGTTTCAAATAAACACGCGTGTTTCTAATCAGTGTCATTTAATTAAATCATTAAATGCTTTCTTTAAATGAAATTTTTAACTGGGCAGGTTCGAATGTCGCTCAAAAAATGTTTGTCAGTGGAAAGTTTGAATACGGACGTAGTAACTTTCACCGCGTTTTGTTTACAAAGTTCTCACCTAAAAGAACGACCCAATGAAATTAATGGGAAAATAACAAATAGTGGCAAAATCTTGTCTGTTCAATGCTCTTGTAATGCAGGGATGGGTGAAAAGTGCAAACACGCAGTGGATTACCTGTATTTACATTTCTAACCTCAAATCATAATTTAAAATTTCGAAAATATTTTATTATATTTTATTTGTTATAAATAAATTCATGTCATGATGTTTCAGAAAAGGCAATGAATTAAATGTATTGTATCTAATATTACTACATATTTTAAGTTAAAACTAACACTTGTATTGTCATATTAAAAACACATCTGAATATTGTTAAATTTTTGGAGTTAAATAGTTTATTATTATTAACATAAAATTAATGAAAACTCTGGCATTTATGAGTTTTTCTTTTTTTTATTTGTTCATTAAAAAACTAAAATTTTTGGATGACTGCTGTTTTTACTGTTATCATTTTTTTGAGGTTAGACTGCATTTACTTACTTGAAATTGTGTAATCACTTTCATTAAAGTGCAATGAGCAAACTCGCATTCTTTGAGATACATTTTTTAATTTAAGACCACGTTTCCAAGCTTTTAATCTGTCTAATTTTTCAAAATTTCCAAATACATTTTCGACTTGCACAACCCTGTCACCAGACTTAGGAAACGAATGGAAGATTAGATCTAAGTTTTTATTCGATTTACTATTTCAGCCCCTAACAACACATATATAAAGCTGTAGTTTTAGTTCAAACCGGAGAATTAATAATTTCCATGACAATTTAGCAATAATTATTTATTATTTAATTATTCTGTGATTCATGAAGTGAATCACGTGTGTTTATGGCATGCGATGCAACCTTGTTTTAGTTATAATTTTAACCACCAGGTGTCCTGACCAAAGTGGTCAGTTCCCAATATCAAGGAGTCAAGCGGAGTGACTCACCGCGACAAACGAGTCAAAATAGCTCTATTGGAGCGCCTACCATGCCAGTCGGATTGGACAGGCGTATATATAAAAGTTCGATTATCAAATGCACTAGGCCACAAAAAAACCTTTAAAAATCAATTTTACAACCCTTTTGCAATCCATTTCGTTAGCATATATAGCTTTAACAAATTAAGGCAAAGCAACGGGACCTTACGATGAGCGATGTAATTCATGCTGCTCGCCACCTGCTCGCCTTTTATGATCGCTTTTTTGCGCTTTCTCAAACATTCTATAAAGTGAAGAGGCTTACCTATATTTGGTTCTACCGAATGTAAAACATTGCTGACCGTTGATTGGATTATGGTTTATATCCATGAGTTTTGTATAAAAATGAGATAATGGTGCACTCAATAGCTTTTGTGCACGTACAAGAGCTGTATGACTTGGTATGTCGCCCACCGGCTTTTACGTTTCGCCAGGTGGATAAATTGATTGCATGTCTCTATTTAGAAAGTATAAAAATAATGCTACCAATAACGTGTATTCCCTCCACAATGTGACCATAAGATAATATTTTCGTAATGAACATGGTCGTACGTGTATTTCTAAACAGTGTTTGACTTGTAGGAATTATGGTAAATATAGAATTTTATCAGAACGTATAAATGCCATCCGTCTTATTTAAGCAAAGCGTTTGTGTATATACGAGTACTACGACAATGTATTATTGAGATGAGTGTAATTTTATGGTACGGTTAAATGACAAAATTCATTTTATACGACCTGACAAATGGCGTATTTCTGTTCCACACAAAGGAGGAAACCGGTAGTCGACTGCTGCATGCCGTTCTGCAAACCGCCGGGGAATGTCATCTTTTGTCTTTATATTTCACAGCGAATTTCATTATTTCAGACGTTCGGTATTAGCATTTTTACCCTTTTATGAGTAATGTAAACCATTTCAGAGGTTGCGTAGCGCTTTTAGGTAAATTGATTCAACTTGAATGTAAATCAGCTAATTAACAAAAATTATGTTCAATGGAGGTGTCCCAGTGGCGGCTGGTGATAAAGGGCACAGGGGCACGTGCCCAGCCCAAATTATATACACAAAATAAAAAATATTTCTTTTGTGTTAATTTACTATAAATTAATGTTACAATAATATCAATTAATTGTATATGACAAACTATTCATATTATAATTATTATTCCTTTTATACCACAAATAATGATTTTTATCACATATATATGACAGACTAACGATGGAGCACCGATCCACCGTAGTCTGAATTCGCATCGAGCCACCGTAGTCGCATTTCGCGCGCGTGGGCGAGTGCACACATTTCCCAGCCCTCGTTTTTAATCGGGCTTTTTCGGTGACTGGTAAAGTTTGGCGACCATTGCAGACAAAACGTCGTTAAATCGTTCGAAAATCAGCTGAACGGGTCACACTTGTTGAGTGACCGCTTTTAGTTTTATTGTTTATTTTCTTCGAGAAGTGTGTTTTTACTGTTTTTGATTGTGGAACGTTTCAAAATGAATTCGGTGGACTTTTTATTGACTAATAAAGATATTACATAAGAGATCCGAACGGAAATTAAACGGTTAGGAAGGCCGATACATGATTTGATTATTTCCAAAACAGACGGAGAAAAATCGCGAAATTATTCACGAAATTTTAATAATAGTGTCTACGTCAGATTTAAGTGGTTATGTGGGTGTCCTAAAAGAAACAAACTGTTTTGTTTTATTTGTTTAGTGATGGGTGGCAACCAAAGTGCATGGACTCAAGAAGGGGTGAGTGATTTAAAACATTTAAATGAACGAGCTAAGAAACATGCTAGTTACAATGACAAACATTTACATAACATCTAAGATTTTTAAGATCTAAGATTTACATAACTTTTTTTAATAAGACAACAGCTTGATAGTGCTTATCGTGAAAATATAAGACTTCACAATGAAAATGTGGATAAAAACAGACATATTTTAAACCAAATAATTAATTGTATTAAATTTTGTGAAACAAATCCGGGACTTTAATGAAAAGGCGATTAACATTTTTGTGAACAATAAGGACAGGCGAGCTGATTTCCTCTACAAATAACGGTAAGATACCTATATCAAATTTTGTTCACATGTTGCCACCCATTATTTTAATATATTTAAGCCCTCAATATTCGTGACTAAATATTATTTCAAAAAGCTACCAAATCCCAAAAATTATTCTTGTGAAAATCTATATTTTTGTATAAAAGAATTTTTCATTGAAATCCTGAAGTGTCAGTAAAACGCATGACCTTGAAAATTTTAAAAATTTTCGCCTGCGGCGCCATTGGTTGCTAATAAATAATCATACTGACACACCCAGTGCCCACCCATGTAACATACCTACGAGCCGCCACTGGTGTCAACGTTGAATGAATTACGCGGCAAACGTAGGTGGTCTCTTATTGAAATAATATAAAAAGGGTTGAAATGGAAGATAAACCTTAAAGTTGAATTACAGTTAGTATTGTAATTACAAAAAAAAAAACAAATGGAATTTATGATTTTGATTGTGTAAAAAGTCGCTATTAAGGGATACCTTTGAAAAGTCACGCAATATGAACATACTTTGAAATTCGAGTTCTATGTACAGTCGTGTTCAGATAAATCTGAGAGACTGTTTGCATCATGTGATGCTCTTTTTTTAGCACCTTAGTCGTAACTAAATTTATAACAACTATTTTGAATGGAATTAACAAAGAAAAATACTTATTTGTATGATTTAACGCAAACAAAAATCTTGATTGTTTTTATTCACTACTTAAATGTGGCTATCTTGCAGCAAAACGATACCTCAGATCAGGTTTCAATATTCTTCTACATGCTGTAACTCTTGAGGCGGGAAAATTTGTATGAACAACAGCACTCCTTGCAATTTCAAAAGGATGACCTCTGAGAAACCCAACAACTGCCATGCCATTTTCAGCAGTTTTATTCTTGTTGCTCAACCCAGTCTCAACCTTCCTTTGTAAAGATCCCTCGTTTTGCCACTTTTCTTCGACCGCAACCACCGTATTTTTGTTAAAATTGAAATGCTGCGACACCATTTTTATGGTCAGTAAGAATGTTTTATCAAGCACTGTTAGTTGTCTGGATATATTTGCTGATTCTGGAAATTTAATTTTTCTGAAATTTGATAAAGTAAAATGTTAACGTATTTTTTATACAGTGCGCGACTAAAGTATGGAATAAATTCAGTAAATGTGAAAATTTTTGGAAAAAATCCTCGAACAAGTCGATTTTGTTTAATAAAAACACACATTTTTGAGGGAACGTCTATTTTAAGATGTCATTTGTTTATGAGCAATGACGTCATCAACTTATTTTTCAAATGGCAACCACCCATTTTTTTTAAATTTAATTTGAGAGACCCTTTCGTTGTCGATTTAACGGTATAGAAATGTTGCCACCTTACATAACAAAATTTTTGAGTAAATGACAATTGAATGTTACAAAATGAAAAATATATTTTTCACAATAAATAAACGAAGATTTCTGAAAAAACTGAAAACAAATAAAACATAGCAAAAAAGTACGTTGCTAAGCAAAAAAAATTATCAGATTAAGTTTTTTGACGTATCCATGGTTTTCACTGTCAGTTAATCAGAACATTTGTCATTAAATTGTGCGAAAAGTTAATGTAACGTGTTAGTATTTATAAAAATTGGAATTTTAATATGGCACATTTAACTGTGACACAAAGAATTGAAATTTTGATTTTCATCGAATATGGAAATAAGACCAGAACTCAGCAGGAGGTATGTAATTTATTTAATGCTAAATATCCAGATAACCCTATCACCTAATCCACAGTTAATAAGATTGAGTCCAAATTTAGATAAACTGATGATGTTAAAGATCTACCAAAATTAGGACGTCCAAAAATTACCCGAGAAAAAGATTGACATTGTGCTAAGTATGGAAGAGAACCCTCAGAGTACCTCTACACTAGTTACCTCAGAAAATGAAGTTAGTTAGACGACAGTTCTACGTATCCTGAGGAAAGAAAACTATCATCCCTACAAATTTCAGCTTGTGCAAGAAATCAACGAAGACGACCCCGACCGGCGACTGCAATTATGTGAAACTATGATGAATTTTTGTCAAACAAATCCAAATTTACACCAGCAAATACTTTTTTCCGATGAAGCCATATACTCCACATCCGCAGAAATTAAATGTGTGGGCCGGAATAGTCGCAAACAGAATAATAAGGCCTTTCTTGTTTGAAGAAACTCTCACAGGAGAAAGATATCTGGAGTTTTTTGCAAAATGTTCTAGATCCAGCGCTTGCAGTAATTTTCCCAAACGAGAATGATCCTGACATTCTAGATAACACACTCTGGTTTCACCAAGACGGAGTACCCCCGCATTATGCACGCTCAGTTCGTGAATATTTAGACGTCATCTTTCCTCAGAGGTGAATTGGCAGAAAAGGACCGATAGAATGGCCCGCGAGATCTCCAGATCTTACACCACTTGATCATTTTTATGGGGTTATTTAAAATCAAAAGTTTACTGCAGAAGACCACATAATTTAGCCGAACTACGACATCGCATTAGAGATGAAATGAGATCCATTACCCCGGAAGTCATTCAGAATGTACAAGTAGAATTTATACACAGGCTTGCATATTGCCAAGAAGTTGATGGACGGAATTTCGAACACTTAATTTAAAAATGTATTTGCTTATTAAAGAAATTTTTGTTTCCAAGGGAGAAGCCAATTTATAATCAAAAAATAAACTTGGCCCTGATTAATGTGAACATGACTGTACCTACTCAAGGAGGTCTTAGGTTAAAATACCTGATTTTAACAACATGCCTTTTTAAATTTTATACGATATCAAATTAGTTATTACTCCTATATGACGTATACGAGGCGTTTTTTAATTTTTTTTATTCGAATAGAATTACAATTCAGTATTGTGTCCTTCAAAATAACTTCCCTGGGAAGCCACACAGCGCTGGAGACGGTTCAGCTGGTCGGTTGGATAAACTACAACTTGGATAACACCAGGTTATCATATTTAATAAGACCCTTGTATTACACAATTAATATAACAATTATGACAGCCTCAGAGTTGGAGAGGCACTGTTGAAGACATAATTTTCTGAGATTAATTACGCTTCAGAACTATTGTGGCTTCTTAATAGAATATCATATTAAACGTACGCTCCTGCCGTATGAGATACTTTCACTGTCATATTCAGCAACAGGGTATTGTAAAATTTAACCGTAGGTTGTGACATTTCATGAGTTTTCAGACATTTATAATAATGAAATAAGACATTCTCGTACTGACTTTGTATTTACATATTTCAAAATAATTTCCATCACACGAACTACCCTTCTCCATACGCCCAATCAACTCACTGGACCATTGCTACCACTGTTGTTTCCATATGGAATTGTGTTCTTGATTGAAGGCTGCAATTAAACTATCTGTCGAAGCAAATATGCGTGCGTTCCTTCATAGGGAGTTTCACGTAACGAAACAACCCAAACTCATAGGGGGCAAGGTCTGCGCTGTAAGGAGGATGATCCAACACTTTCAGATGGCTTTCTAAATATTTACAAGCAGTCGTATACTTGTGTGGGTTATCGGTCTGGGAGAACCACGGGTCCGTCCTTAATTGGGATGTAAATTCAACACAGACTTGACACAGATTTAACAAATTTCGACGGACAATAAACTTATAGACGATATAAAAAATGACACAAAAACACCACAAACGTCGCGTCAAAAGAAGAGCCGAATACCAGGCAAGCGAAGTCCAAATAACACAGCGCGAAGCTTATAAAACAATATAGCAATCTAAGATATAGTGACCGGGCGATACGATGAGCAGTGTAATTCAGGCTATTCACCACCTGCCCGCATTTTATAGGAGTCTTTTTGCCCTTCTTTAAACGTTCCACACGGCATGGACGCACGACATGCAAGTGTGGTAAACTAGCGCACTGTTCAAATACAAGGAGATGGACTGGTTATTTTGTGTTTTACGCTTGATCAATGTAGTTTTATGTATAATGTTTTTGTACAGTTTAGTTGTCATTTATATTGCATTAAAACCCGGTCCAGATGCTACGTTTTAAACAACGTTTTGTCTGCGCAGTCTTAACACGGAATGAAAACGTTGCAAACGTTAAAACGGAATGAAAACGTTGCATCCAGATGATACAGAATCCGTATTTAGTTTTGCGCAGTTTTGATGGCATCGGCCGTGGAGGAAGTACTACTCTGGTCAATTTTTGCATGTTGTCTTGTAAAGAAAAAAAAAGAAATGGAACGTTTCAAACGTACACGACGTTCAAAGTGGTCCAGGAAATGGCTTTTAAAAAGACATCACTTTTCCCACGTGAATTACGTGATGAACCAAATTATTGGCGGAACTACTTGAGAATGGACATAGACACTGTAAGGTGAAAAATAAAATAAAAGGTCCAAAATATTGGAATTTATAAAAATCGGGAACACCAGGTACTTGCATATACAGCTTTCGGTACAACGGTTAGAATGAGAATCTCTTAATACTGCGACTCTCTAGCTGGTAGATATCGTATTCTCCAGCCTCAGATCGATAGATTTATTTACTTTTGCCAACTCTTTTCGGTAAACACTCCTAAAAGAATTAATGTTTTTACCACTGTTTCTCTGTTTGCGGTAGCATCAATTTCTTTGAATTTTTCTACCATAATCTCATATGCCTGCCTCTTTTGGTCCCTGTCACTATATTCTTTGGATTTGACACGCCAAATACATGGGCAACTTTCATACAACGCGATAAACTCAGCCAGAAACTCCCGGGAACATTGGCAAAGGTCTGCCATTCTTGCTAAAAATGTATCGAAAAACGGAGTCAACGTCTACACTAGGGTGGACCTTAATAATTTTTTTTTTCGTTTTTTTCTCAGCGGGCCGGGTGAAAATCAGTTCTGGGTACCTAAAAACTTGTGCGGAAACCAAAACTGCCGCGATCGGAACCTTTTTTCCCGTGCCGCAAAGCGCCGGAAGTTTCTTATGGGATTTATATGTTAAAAATCACTGAAAACGTTCGATACGCTCAAAAACTATGAAAATCATCAAATCTGATAGTCGCAAGGATATATTTCCATGTATTTTTTCCTCCTGAATCAGATGGAATCGTCAGATTTCGTTTATTCGTTGAGTGAAAAAAATTATGAGCGAAAAATTGCGAAAAAACACCAAATTAATCTAAAAAATTTGAAAAAGACGAAATAATTTATTATGGTGATTGTACCTGACTCTGAGGAGTATTAAGCATATCATGATTCAAAAGTAGAAGTAAGAACCTACAATTTGACGTCCGGTTGAAGTCCGTAGGTGCCTCTGAACCGGAGTTACGATCATTTCAAGTTGTACGCAAAATTCATGAGCGTATATGGCGGAAGGCGATTTTTATGTTTTTTTCAATCCTGATTCTCAAACGATAGATTCTCCTGCATCGACTTGCATACTTTAACGGTAGTATGAAATGCTCCATATCATACGAATAATTCATCATCTTAATATAATATTACCTTTAACTAGAAGCAGTGGCGGTGCGTGATATTTCAGTTAGCCATATCTTGAAAACGACGCATGGGACCCATTTCACTTTTTAGGTGATGACTATACACCTCTTACAGAAAGGATTTATAGTGAAAAAATCGTCAGCAAAATTTGCGAAAAAATTTTCAAAAACACTGGAGCACTCCTTGGGTTCTCAGTAACGCTCTGTGGAATATTTGCAGTATATTTTTTTCATAATCTAGAAACAAATATAAGGAGACGTTTTTCGATTTGTTACAAAATATTTTTGTTTCAAAAAGTTATGGCCATTTTAATTTTGGGAAACAAAATGTTCCTATAAAATTAAAATTAAAATGGCCATAACTTTTTGAAAAAAAATATTTTGCAACAAATCGAAAAACGTCTCCTTATATTTGTTTCTAGATTATGAAAAAAAATATACTGCAAATATCCCACAGAGCTTTACAAGAGAACCCAGGGGAGAAGCTCTCAGTGTTTTTGAAAATTTTTTCGCAAACTTTGCTGACGATTTTTTCACTATAAATCCTTTCTGTAAGAGGTATATAGTCATCACCTAAAAAGTGAAGTGGGTCCCATGCGTCGTTTTCAAGATATGGCTAACTGAAATATCACGCACTGCCATTTACTTGAAGTCATTTTACATTGATTATAAGAGAATTTCGGAGTGTCCGACGTTCGTACACGTACTTGTAAGGTTAGCATCATACTTTGGAGTTGGGGAGCTGCGTACCTTATTCTTCCCAGGCAATGACAAATAGTCTAGACTTTGAGATTCTGTTCGAGAAAATTATTTTTTTAAGATTCCATAATAAGTTACATCTTTTCTTATTTTAACTCATTTTTATATGTATAAATTCAATGTAAATAATCTTTTTTATAAATTTTATTCGTTCTGAAATGAAGTGAATATTAGAAGTGAGTATGTGCTTAGTAAGAAACATTAATTTCATTGAAAATGAGTTCTCAAAAGAATTTTTTATTATAGTTTCATAATTCATTCATGTTTGCTCATAAGAGAGGCTTTATCGCAAGTCGGGATTAAATTACGATAATCTTTCATCACTAGCATTAGATACTGTCGTTGCTAATCTTTTGTCAATATATTTTTAAAATCAGACATTAATTTGACTCCTCTTTTTCGTTTTTGACTACTTTCAAATTTTCAACAATTTTTAAACCCTTGTAGGTTTTTCCCTCTACTTTTGAATCATGATATGCTGTAGGCACCTACAGACTTCAACCGACGTCAAATTGTAGGTTCTTACTTCTACTTTTGAATCATGATATGCTTAATACTCCTCAGAGTCAGGTACAATCACCATAATAAATTATTTCGTCTTTTTCAAATTTTTTTAGATTAATTTGGTGTTTTTTCGCAATTTTTCGCTCATAATTTTTTTCACTCTACGAATAAACGAAATCTGACAATTCCATCTGATTCAGAAGGAAAAAATACATGGAAATATATCCTTGCGACTATCAGATTTGATGATTTTCATAGTTTTTGAGCGTATCGAACGTTTTCAGTGATTTTTAGCATGTAAATCCTATAAGAATCTTCCGGCGCTTTGCGGCACGGGAAAAAAGGTTCCGATCGCGGCAGTTTTGGTTTCCGCACAAGTTTTTAGGTACCCAGAACTAATTTTCACCCGGCCCGCTGAGAAAAAACGAAAAAAAAAATATTAAGGTCCACCCTAGTCTACACGTACCGACTTGTCCGCGCAATTCACGGATAACTATGGCCTCTCGCCTCAGTTGTCGTTGCAATTGTAAGTATCCGCGCAGTTCTCAAAACTGCACGGTTTTCCCTATCCACACGCAACGTTTTCTCTGCAACGTGTTGAACTGCGCAGACAAAACTTTGTTTAAAACGTAGAATCTGGACCGGGCTTTATAAGTAAAGTTTGTATAAAATAAAAACCGATGAACGTCACCGATGACTCATTTATATTGGAATAAAAACTATAATGGGATGTTTTATTGAATTTTAAATTTCGCGCTTGATACGCGTTGTTTTGCAGTTGGCAGCAGACCCGAAGTTGCCGTGTTGTATTACTTTTATCAGTTGACAGCTTGAAATTATCTGAACCTGAAATTGGCTTTAATAGTGGTTTGTGTCTTTTTGTGCTTCAAACTTTTATCTTGCATTGAAAAAGTTATTTCCAGAACAGTTAAAGAACGAGACAATAATGATTCATTGCTACCCTTAATAGCTGTTATAAAGTTGATTTAAATATGAAGTTGAAATAATAATTACTACTACAGTCAAATATATTGTTTCAGCGTTTAGCAACATTCCTAAACTTGAATGTTTCTTCGATTTGTTCAATTTCACAAGAACCAAAAAACAACAAATTTTTAAAAAACGTAAATAAACCTAGAAAACGTAAATAATCCTTCTAAGATGGTTATAAATATTGCAGCATTGAATAAAGTGCCATTCGTAGTATTTATAATAATTGATATTATGTACAAAAAACTACACTGCACTATTTGTAATTGAATGATGTATGAGAAAATCTTGATTTTTCTTTCCTCCTCTTTTTTTGTACTTGCATATTTGTGCACCAATCTCTTTTAAAATATAAAAAACAAAATAAAATTGTTTATCTTTTTAATGTTGATAATATAAGTTATTCGGCAATAAAAAAAAAACACAAAGAATCCTTACTAATCCGTTTTTATTTTGTATGAAGTACACATTTGTGATAATTGCATTTCGTCAGTTGGAATTACACTCGAACCCCTCTTAAGTCACCAAATCCGTGCATCATCGTCTCGCTTAAGTCGAGAAATTTAGTCTCTCTTAAGTCGCGATCATAACCTCAACTTTTTCGTGTTTTAGCTGCAAAAAGAAATATTTAGATATACACAGCACTTGTTATAACGAAAAATGAGCCAACTGAACGAAAAAATCAACGTAAGTATATCCAGTCGTGCGTGACAGTTTTTTTCAAAATTTGCCATTTGAATGAATATTTTAAAGGTTAAATATTTTTAAAAGACACCTAACCTATTTTAAAGGTTAGGTATCCATATTTAATGTATTACACAATCATTTTTTTTACTAGCAAGTACTACAAGTTTACTACAAGCTCTCACAGTACTAGCAACCTGCTAGTACTGTGAGAGCTTGTATTTACTTTAGTAGGCTGGGATCATTACTATTATCACTGGGATTTGGCGAGGTACCGGACGTAGAATGGTTAATTCTATGGTTAATAACGACCAGTAATATGAAGTAGAAGTTACTAAGAAAAAGACATACATATGTATATCGGATCTAAGTTTCAGAATGTCGACAATTATTTCCAATTCACAGTTCTAGTAGGTATGTCCTTCAATGATCTGGTATTGCCAAATACCTCATTGCTAAATCATTCCATCAATAATTTATGATCGTGCACTGTCGTCGTTCACATTATATTGTCATTTTTTACAGTTGCTCTTTTAAGCAACCTCAAAAAAAAAGGTCACCGGAAGATAAATAAATAAGGTTACTGATTATTATATTACTGCGGTTATTTCTCATCTACGTCAGATACATATGTTTAGAAAACGCCGTTTAAATAATTTTTTATTTCCATTTAATTGACTTTACTACCAACCTTGAATTTACTACCAACCGCTTAAAACCGGTTTCACACTGAATGTAGGGTCGTACGAATGTTCTTACATTCAGTGTGAGACCGGTTTTAAGCGGTTAGTAATAAATTCAATTAAATAAAATAAATGGATAGAGGGGTGTGAGGTCTCTTGTAGCTATCGATATGTGTTTACTCGATTTTTTTTTGAAAAGCAGCAACGTTTTACAACAAATCAACGTCCACTGATCGTATGGATGTGGAAAATTGTTCCGCTGAAATTACAAATACCAATGCTGAACAGTCATCAAGAAAGGACAATCCTTCCCACAGATTGACAGCATTTCGATCGGACACTGCTCAGGACTTAAACGGCGCTAGCATTTAAAGTTAAAGTAAACAATAATCACATGATAATCACGAGACGAGAATGATGGAGTCATCCTATGCTGATTGCTCCGCAACCACTGCAAGTCCAGCGATGAAATTTTGAATTTATAACCTTTGCTCTTTTTAATGCTAAAATTCAGATTGTTCTACAGCTTTTACCAGTGCAGTGGCGTACGACAATAATTATTGAACGCCCTATGTACATACATAGGCAGTATACCGGGTTTGGAAACAGTTTGGCATATTGTCTGAATCTTTTCAATCATTTGTTTTCAAGAAAACTGTTTTTAATAAAAGTTGTTTAACTAATTGTTTACATATTCTCATTTTTTTTGTTTCTTCCATTGTTTCGTTACTAGGTTACCTAACTTTGTGTTTTCAAATATCACCCTATATTTCTCTATTTTTTTTTAATCTGTCGATTTTATTCTTACATTATTATGTTTAAAAATTGTTATGAGGTTACATACAAAATATTTCAAGAAAATTTATTTTTAACACTTAACCTTGGAAGACCCGTTTTTTTATTCTTAGTTGGACAAGGGGGGGGGGGCATATTATTGTTGTTTCAATTTAAATTTATAATTTTATTTTAAACAAATTATTATTTATTATTATTTCAGAAATAATGTGTTTTTTTTTTTAAATTAAAAACTGCTTTTTAAGACCTAGTAGAAAAAAAACTTGTGTATACTTTTTAATCATCCCTTGGTCTTTCTAGGGTTAATAACGACCAGTAATATGAACTAGAAGTTACTAAGAAACAGACATATATTGGATCTAATTTTCAGAATGTTGACAATTATTTATAATTTGATTGTTTGATGTTATAAATCATCAACTATTGTTAAAGAAATTGGAGAACTACAACCTCACCCAAAGGTCACTCTCATGGTTCAGAAATTATTTAACCAATCGCTGTCAAGTCGTTAAGGTTCAGAACAATTACTCATCAGAGATAGTCAGTGGGCAAGTGACAATGGCCTTCTGTTCAATCCTAAAAAGTCAATTGCGATGTGTGTTGGATCTAAGACACTGTGTGAAAAATCTCGAAACAATAGTTCTGTCGAAATAGAATTAAACAATCAAGTAATTCCTCTTAGTGAAACAGCGAAATACCTATGAGTTGTGATAGACTGTAATTTAAACTTCGAAGAACATGTATTGTCTAAATGTAAAATTACGTATGCTAAATTAAATCACCTTTATAAATTTAAAAACTCACTGTCGTGTAATCTGAAATGGAAGCTTTCAAACTCTTTAATGTTTTCTCACTGAGTATTGTAGGAGCGTGTATTTTTGGTTTCTAACGAATCACTTTCAGAATAAAATTCAGATTATACAAAATTCCTGCTTCAGATTTTCTTTCAATGTCTCTAGAAGAGAACATATACTCGCTACTATAACGAAAATGAAATCCTCAGCGAAATACCTAGGAGTTGTGATAGACTGTAATTTAAACTTCGAAGAACATGTATTGTCTAAATGTAAAATTACGTATGCTAAATTAAATCACCTTTATAAATTTAAAAACTCACTGTCGTATAATCTGAAATGGAAGCTTTCAAACTCTTTAATTTTTTCTCACTGAGTATTGTAGTAGCGTGTATTTTTGGTTTCTAACGAATCACTTTCAGAATGAAATTCAGATTATACAAAATTCCTGCCTCAGATTTTCTTTCAATGTCTCTAGAAGAGAACATATACTCGCTACTATAACGAAAATTAAATCCTCAAAATGCAAGGCAGATGTATATTACTATTTGTAACTCTACTCTTTAAAATTGTAAATAATCAAATACCACATTACTTATATAGTTTATTACAATTTCGATCAAGTATGCATTATCTGAATTTGAGAAATGTAAATAGTCTAGATATTCCACATCATCATTCCTCTTTATTTAAATCATCTTTTTTATTTTATTTATCATTTATTTGTAACTACATGTGTTAACTTGTAATTAACAAGGGGGAGGGGGTATGAAAAACGACTTTGTAGATTCCCTTTTCCTTTTGAATATTTTATATTATATATTGTATTCAATAAAGTATTTCTATTCTATTCTATTCTATAATTCACAGTTCTAATATGTCCTTCAATGATTTGGTATTACCAAATACCTCACTCCTAAATAATTCCATCAATAATTTAAGATCGTCACTGTCGTCGTTCACATTATATTGTCGTTTTTTATACAGTTGCTCTTTTAAGTAAACTCACAAAAAATGGTCACAGGAAGACAAATAAATAAGGTTACTGATGCGTTTTTTCTCATCTACGTCAGGTACATATGTTTGGGAAAACGCGGTTTAAATCATTTTTGATTTCCATTCCAAAGTAGGGTGATAAATTCCTTCATTCCTTTAAGCTTATTGATCCCCTTGTCCCCCTTAAACTCATTTTATCCTCCATAATCTATTTTTGTTCTGCTTGTTCACCTCCACCTCCATTGTTTCTCCTTGTCCTCCTTAATCTCCTCCTGATATTGTGCTACTCAACCCTTTTTTTTCGTTCTTAACCTCCTTTTGTTGTTTTTAACTTTATTGTCCTCCTTATTCATCTTCTTTATAAAACATTCACTTTTTTTTAATTCTTAAATCTCCTTTATCACCAATGGGTTGGATATTACTCGTCAAATAATCTACACTTCAGCTTTTACCTTGTGTCTTGTTTAGTTTACATATTCACCCATTATTAGGTAACCAATTATTTCTTTTTCATTTTGGTATACCACGTATACTGTCAATCTAAATCAATATATTCCAAACCGCGAGTAGACTTGTGTACTTGAAGAAATAAAACGGGAGACAGATGTTAAATAAAGTTCAATCCAATATGTTGAACCTTATACATTTTTCAAATAGCAATCGTTTCACATAAATACTTTAGTTAGAGCCGTCTACAGAACCACACAGGGACTAAATATTTAGAGTGACCAAAAAATTACGTGCGTACATACATATGTACATATATACTAAAGATATTCCTGTACTAAATTGTTTCTCAAACATACAATATTTATACACTACAAGTTGTATAACCAACAAGAGTTGGTTCACGTTACCACGCAAAGTTTTATAATGCAATAAATTATGCTAAATATTTAGTTTATTTTAATAACTAAATAATACGTAGGATATTAGTTAATGCTTTATCAAATAATATTATAAGTATGGTAGTTACTCGTTCATAAATTACACATCCGGTCCGTTTAACTATAGCACGTCAGGATCAAGGTCATTTCAAGGTCAAATCGCGAAATAAATAAAAAAATTAAAAGAGAATAAACTCATATATCTTTATGTTTCTGGGGTCGCTGAATCCAAATGCGGTGTCCGCTTAGTGACAGTGGTCACCATCTCCAGCATCCTCTGGGGCAGCAGGCATTCTATATGCACGCACATGCACATAGTCACGCACACATGCACTTACATACGCACATAAGTACACACTCACGGATACACGCTTTTACACACACGCGTGCATCAGCGTCCACACGCAAAAGTGTGTGTCTGGTTGAAGGAGTCTAAACATGTTTATTCAATGATTCACTCACTGATTTTCAGTGAGATGATTACTATGTAGTTAGACGATATTCACTAAGGTGGCTACGAGAATTGGTATCAACTCATCTAATGTACAGGATACACGGACTTAGATATCATTTACCTTAACAAATAATAGCAATACATTCACGAAACCGAAAATTCCTAACCACATTTCCCTAATACAGCCTAAAAGTACATGATGAAAATGGGATCATTTCTATCATGGGTTTCAGATTTGGATTCAGCAACTTTAAAAACATAGACACAAACTTTTGCTTCATTAATACGTTTTTTAGCGGTTTAACCTTGGAGTGCCCTTCGAAGTCACGTGATATGGTAAGAATAACATCAGATTCTAATTCAGCGATCCCAGAAACATAAAGATATATGGGTTTATTCATTTTTAAGCCTTTATTTCGCGATTTGACCTTGAAATGACCTTGATCCTGACGTGCTGCGGTTAAACGGACACCGGATTTGGATTCAGCCTTAAAAAATACAAGGAGAAACTATGTTCCTATCCATAGTCAAAAAACATTTTTTTTGTGGGCCTGTGTTATAAATAGTAGTAAATAATGATATCGAAGTGTGAAACTGTGACGACGTTTCCGATAACAAGATAAAATATTGCTTTTATGCTACTATCTTATAACGTCATTTTTTTTTTCAAGGAAAATACGTGTTTCTCGTATATTGCCAAAGGAAATTACTTTCAGTGAAATATACACATGACATTAGGAGGTGGGATATTTTTTTCTTCTCCGAACATATTACTTTTGCACATCATTGAGCAAGTCTCTATTAAGAACGACTATTTTTTCCAGATTTTTTTATCTAACATGCTAAACCTAAAAATATGTGACTTGTGACTTACTTTTTTCTGCTATGGAAAATACAATTTTATTTAAATATTTCTACAAATTATCCCCGTTCTATAAAATTTGGCTGGTAGAAATATGACTCATGGTTATTCTACAATAATTATTTAAGACAATAAACGTGTCTATCTTGTAATTATATTATTTTGTAGATAATACTATATTTTCTTAACTAATATATCAATTTTTGTTATTTAATAATAATAATAATAATAATAATAATAATAATAATAATAATAATAATAATTTTTATTATTACATAATAAAACACACTCGAGTATATTTTTATCTACTCACGAATGGGTTATAATTAAACCCCGTAGGTGAGTAACAGATTCCGGGACTGGTCTTAATGAGACTGGAATACTATTATATGTGCCACATGAATACTACATCGTCAACTCCTGTATATATGTACGCTGTAAAATCGTAGTTCAATCATATAATGCCATTATATTCCGGAATATAAGCCGTTGGCCGTGTTGTGTGCCCTACTCTAACCAAGTTAACTAACGGCACTTGCCAAAGGTCGAGTCGCGAATGTGAACATAACTTTGAACTTACCTTTATTGGCAGTGACTTTCGTTTTACCATGTGGGACAGTGTACTGACGTGGCACGTAAAAACATATGTTTTGCAGCATTTTGCTACAGACAAACATAAAGCTCGTGTAAGTGGTGGGGTGAGTACGCGAGACAGCTAGAAACCATTAACTTTAAGAGGATTTAGTCAAAATGACGGTAGCGTGTAATATTAAACGACGGAAGTTAACGGACAATATAGATAACGTAATGGTCCAAGGGCGTTGGAAAGCACAAATGGGAACACAATTAGCTAGTGTGTGACTACCAGTCTACAGACACTGCGAGGAGAACTGTGAAATAAATAAACGCCATCTATTGCTGCTACTGTTGCCGGATGGTACATGAAAGCAGCAGCTGGTCGGCGTCTAAAAAGAACTTATACTAATTTAATCCATGTTATTGTTCCTGCAGTGGGTACTGGAATCTGCGGCGTAAAAACAAAAAATTGGATGTTTTCCACGAAACATTAACATTAACAAAATTAAAACTGTTCAGTTTTAATTGTCTCCTGATGATGCCAACTAAGTTGGCTAAACGCGCTTCGGGAAAAGTATAGTAGTTCGGTGTTTCGTGGAAAACGTCCAGCTTTTTTTCATGTCATGTATGCAATTTATCTTTCTTGTGACTACGGTTCCTTTGCCGATTAGTTGGTCTACAAGAATCACCATCACATATAAGACAAGACCTGTTTAATATTTCGTAATGTTACTGATAGTGGTGGTATCCTGGAGACAGCTGTTATTAACCTCCGAACTCTAGTTATAATGTATGTAGATTAGTTATATTATAATTAGGCTTCAGAATGTTTGCGTGCCCGAGTGTAAAGCTCCATAAGAGTCTCCCGCGTTCCCGCGACAATAGGAATAGGGACTAAAGCGTACTACTACGCATACGGGGGCCCTGGAGAGTGTTAGGGAAGGGGCAGTATGTAGCACGGGAACGAAATATATGTGTATATAATGTACAAGGCGCTTAAAAAAATACGGTTTATACTTTCATTATCACAGATTTGTATAGTGCCGAGCCCTACGTTGCCGGACACATTTTCAGATCATAATTATAATGCATTTACAATACTTCAAAACAATGGTTTTCTTCAACATAAATCTCTGATTTATTGTCCGATTTTCACCGGATTTTCTTTTAATTGGAGGGTATTAAAAGCTATTTAGGTGAAAAAAAAAGACTGGAATATTGTTTGCACATCGAAGGTTTACTGGTCACTAAAAAATCCGTCAATTCGGAATACAGTATTATAGTGAGCTATATTTTTTTAAGGTTAAAAAATGTTTGTCCATTTTAGTCACACCCACGTAGTGGAGTTAAAGTATAATATTTTTAGGATAATTTAAATATAAACTAGTTTTCAGATCTTTCGAAACTAGATTCACGTGCATTAGATAATTTCTCACTTTAACGACCATTTTTTGAATACGATATTTCAGATATAGGAATGCCCTAGGGGTACACGATAATATAGATAAAATAAGTTGGTATGGGAATGTCATCAGGTGCTAGTGAATGCGACTAACTTTAACAGTATACTCGCATTTGTGAGTTGGATGAAAGGCCCACAGTGTAAAGGCAATAACGAAATTGACAAATTGGTTCGAAATGCGGCAGGTCTAAGTATTTTTTGGATCTGCTCCCCTGCCGCATGCAGTAATGATACAAATGTTCAAAGGAAATACCCACGAGAAATTCAGGAAGTTGGGAGATGAAATATCCAGCTGTCAGTGTGCTAGGAAATTTATATTATACCTAGGGTTCGGAAATGTGTGTTACAATGCAGGGCTCGGCACTATAAAAATCTATGATAATGAAAGTATAAACCGTGTTTTTTAAGCGCCTTGTAAATTATATACGCGTGTATTTATTGTCCCTTCATACGTACGCCACTGACCAATTCTGTTAAGGCGCCAGGACCCGCGTATGCGCAGTAGTACGTCATCCCGGCGCGGCAGGGTAGGTTATTCTAACGCAGTTTAACACGCGAGACGGCAAACATTCCGAACCCTAAGAAAACCCTAACGAGGACGCCACGAAGACATGTTAGCTCTGACAAGGAAAAATTACGCCACGTAACAGGAAACCTGACAGGACACTGCCGGTTACGGAAGCATTTACACAATATGAGGTTAAGTGAAACACCTTTTTGTAGAGGGCGTGAATAGAAAGTGACACAGTCCCTCATCTATCAATCTCAAATCTCAATTTTAAATAAGGGACTTTTAAGGTAAGCCTATATAATGTTATCTAGAATCACTTAAACTTAATTTTGATCTAACTGCCGTAGACAAAAATATATTTTTGGTCTACTATATGTAGGTGTTTACTATTAATATTATGTTTAACATTAATAATAATATGCACTACAATAGAAAAAACTGTAGTAGAATACACTAGTTTTTTTGTCTACTACAGTTAGGTCAAAATTAAGTTTAACTGACTAGATAAAATTCAACTGTCTTTATAATGGCTCACTTGACTCCTCTAGCGGCTCCCAAACTCGATACTTGGCTCAACTTTGAGATCGTATTGAGATTCAGATTTTAAGTAAAAAAATCGCTAAATTTTTATACTGAATTTCAGGCGTATAAAACAAAATCGTAGCAGGCCATGGGGCTGAATCTTATAAGAATCGAAGCAGTGTCGATGCTCTTTAAATAAAAAAAAATGTTTTATCGATTATCTTGAAATATGAGGGTTTTATGGATTTTTACATAAATAGTGGACACCGTGTAGATAGAACTGCCAATATTTATAACTTACCACTTTATATGGCACTAATAACAGCATTGATGAAGCACTGAAGACGGAGAAATAAAACGTTGGTAAAAATCAAATAATTTTTATTTATTCCTGGACCTAAAACTTGGACCTGGACTATAAAACGAACATGTTAGTATTTATTTAGCAGATTTGTATACAAAATTATTTTATTTATGGGCCCATTGTGTTTAAATAATATTCGATTAACACAAACTTGGAAGTCCTAAATCTAAAGGCTTTTCGGCGAAACGTCACGAGCTCCATGGATTAGTTGTGGTTTACGATTTCCCAATACCAGGGGCGGATAATTTATCCGACGAGTAGAACTGTTGAAGTTCTGTTCACGGATGCTGAATATTGATTTATGACGAGTTCCTTGATGATTGTGTACGGATCATTAAGACGCTTTATTGCTCATATTCAGCGTCAAGGTCTTCATTCACTACGTTCATAACAAAATATGCACTTGAACCAGTTACTCAAAATGCACTTGACCAGTTAAAAGTGATGATAATTTTTGTCACATGTTTATTCAGTGTAGTACAGTTTCAAGTTTAATGATTTGGGGGCCAAATGATCAATTGATTCTTAATTTTTTTCGTTATACCTAAGGGTGTGCAACAGACGTTCCAAAGTGTTGTTAAATAAATAAATAAATCATTTATTTGTCCAACATTTATTTGACAACATCCTATATCATTTGATGGAATTTATCCATTCGTGCACTACGACTTCAAGTTTCTGGCAACTGTCATCTAAGTTCTTTGCTGTTTTGTTGTTTTTGCTGGTTTTGTATCCATAATTATAACATACATGTTTGTTTTTTTTTTTTTACAAAAGTGAAGTTAGTGACGAAAAATGATGTCGTGTTGCTTATATGAAACTGATTCATGTTTCCTAAATTGAACCGGTTCAATTTAGGCTACTGTGCTGATAAGGCTAGTGGAATTGCAAGTGGAGGGATAGGTGTCAACACCACTATTGTTTGATGCTATACTGTAGCAAGAATTTATGTTCCACCCATGCTAATATTTAAAAGAAAACGCTTTGCACCGAAACTTGGACGCGGTGCGCTTTACAGGTAGCCTTATTGAAGTATCAGACAATGGCTATATTAATAGCGGCCTCTTTGTTAAGTGGCTTAAACATTTTCATACTGTAGTTCAGTCAAGTGAAGAAAAGCCGGCAATCTTCTGACTCGATGGACATACAATGCCCAGGAAAATTTAGAAGAATTAGATTTAGCACGTCAGCATCATATTCATATTTTACAATTACCTGGCCACACGACCGACGCGACGCACCGATTATAGCCACTTGATGTCGGCTTTTTTAAACCATTGCAGAATTACTACGTTCAAGAACAGAAGTCTTGGCTGCGAGTCCATGTAGGACATGCACTAAAAGGCTGGTGAAAAGGCTAAAAAGGTAAAAATGCTTTTAAATGAGCCGGTATTTGGCCTCCTGATCGAAACAGATTCGGAAATTATTTATTTGCTCCATCTACTGCAATAGGATCGCAGACTGATGAAAATGAAGATGATTTTTTAAGTTTCCAGTACATGATAATGCATATACTGGAAACTTTAAACTGAATGGTGATGCGATTCAACTTCCCAGGTGTTCTCCTCTTTAGTAGTTCCGGTTGTACCTTGCAACCAGATATCAGTTTGCCTGTGTGTACGGAATTGCTTCTAATTATGTACTGGGATAAATTATTCCAAATAAATTAAAAAAAAGTTTAAATGAACTAGCACCTGTCTCTGGAACGAGTAAAATTGCTAAGAAACGTATGCATAAAACAACCACTCCTGGCGTAATTCTTACTCACACCGTATTAAGAAAACCTACAAGGAAGGAAAAAAGTCGCAACCAAAAAACAAACGAAACTCAAAAAAAGAGAGATCTTTAGAGAAAGCAATAGTGTACTTATTTTCAGAAAACAAAAATAAGACAAAGAAGAAGGCAAAAACAATCATAAGAAACCCATCATCTGACAACTGATTTGAATGAGGCAAAAAGTAATGACGAACTGTGATTATACTTAAATGATTGTCACTCCAGTTCAAGACTAAACGAAGATTGGGTTCAGTGCCAAAACTGCTCAAAATGGGCATATGAACAATGTACCGGCTTTGAGAGAGACGAGGATTTTATAATCAAAATCAACATTTCTTTGTATTAAGTAAAATTAATATTAGTTATATATAAAAGGTTTTCAATTAATTGAGTCTTTTTTTTTAATAGGTTCAAATTAGGGAACATGTGGTTCATTTAAGCAAACGATTTCCGAAAATTATTACCACAATGAATACCACATTTTCTTATACATTTTTTTTATTATGAAATATTTTTATTATGAAAGTTATTTTCACTACTCATTACAAATAAGATATTTAACTCATATCTAAATTTCAGAACACATTTTCCGTTTACTCTTTACGTTATAGTTATTTTTTCAAAAATGGTTCAATATAGGCAAGTCTGCCCTACTGGACAAAGTATCGTAATAAACTTTATAAAGATAAGGTAGTAAAAAGTACAAAAAGCTATGATAGTTGAATGCTAAAATATTAGTGGGAGCAACTGAGCAATAAAATGTAATATTGTTTTCATGACTTAATGTTGGAATATCATGTGTAATTTTAAGCGTCTCTTATTTAACCTGGAATCTTTTAATTATAATTATTAATAACGAAATTGTTATATTCCAGCCAAAAGTTAAACTCATGAATAATTAATATTTGCTCTGAAAATATCGATTAAATGATTTATGTATGTCTTCAAGATAATTTATAATGTAAATTAAAAGTCAAACACTCTATCTTTATTTTTAACGATTTGACTAATATCGTATTACAACAAAATAATAACATTAACTCAGCAATATTTATATTATCTGCATTTAAATTTATTTCAAAGTCAAATAATTTGTATGTACTATACAATATAATTTTGAAAATAATATTCTCTCCGTTAACTAAATAATAGAACCCAACATTTTGTTTCTTTTGGTAAGAATATTCCATTTTACTAGTTAGCTCTACCATAACGACTACTAAATGTGTATTATAAAATATTCTCAGGATATTATAAATTATTCTCAGGATATTATATAAATAAAATAAGCAGCTTCATTGCAATGCCCTTAGGAGTTTCATATATGAAACACAACGAATTGTTAAGACCTATTTGTACAGCATGGACAAAATAACGGATTGAATTGAACTGAATTTAATTCTTAGCCCTTAAAGAGTGCCTGTGTTCTGTAATATTTCTGTAGTGAATTCATAAGTTGTTGTTTTTATGTGACTAAAGATTAAAGCGTAGGACCCTCATTGTCTTACCCTATGATCATTGATCATGATGATATAATATGTTTTTATGAGCGCCCTCTGCTTGAATATTTCGTCAGATAATACTTTTATCTGACTAAATTTTAAAGCGTGGTCAAAATGTAGTATTTTTAGTATTAGTGGAAAACGTGTTTTGAATTGTCTTTGTTTCTACCCAGAAAGGCCTAATTCCACTCAAATATGACTAAAATCAGGTGATTAAGAAAAAAATCAAAATTTCTTCTTAATCCGACAATTTCCATGAAAACAGTTTTTCAAATATAATATTACGGGATTCTCTTTTGCAGTTAAAATTGGATATGGTGAATTAAGTTTGAGTGGACAACATGGACCAAATATGTTCCAGGGCAGCATATTGTCCTGTGTTGCCCCTTGTCCTCTCGGTCTTTTTGTGCCTATCTTTCTAACCGAAAGTTAATTTATGAAGCTGAAAAACTATTTTGGTTGCTATTTGATTTGAGCAGATGGGCTCTAAGTAGATAGTAATTAGATACATGCTGCAAACTGAATTACTTTAGATGTGTTTGAGGTCGAAATTGCCGTCTTTGAATTGCTTAGGCAAATTTTGAGCCGTCCTCTCCCAAAATGCTAATCCCAAATCCCCCCAAATCCCAAAAATGCTAATTTTTGTCGACTTGACACCCCATTTTAGTGATCTAAAAATTAACAAAAATTAAGTACACTGTCTTGTAGAATAAACAATTCTCTTTAAAATGACATTCAACATAATATCAAAACTTTTTATTTTTAATGCGCAATTTTAAATTTAAAAAAAAAACGTCATGACTTATGGGCCAACCATTACATGACTGCACATCTGATCGATTTATCATAGGAAGTGAGTTTTTCTCAGAAACGGCTGAGAGAAATTAATCTTTGTGCAAGGTAAATTACTTTTACTCACCACGCAAAATTAAGGCAAGAATAAAAAATATGTTTTACCGACGTTAAGCGTCGCGACGCCTCAAAAAAAATGTTTCAGCAAGATTTTTTTTACTTTACCATTACAAAGGTATATTGATGCTAAGCATCAATAATCCAGGCACTATAGCAGAAAAGTGCTCAGTTTTTAAAAAGAGTCCTGAATAAGGTTTCTCGGCGCGATAATTAAGTAAAAAAATAGTAGAAATGGATTGTGTATGTTTTGGATAAAATCGGTGTGTAGGAACCTCATTAAAAAAATCGATAAAAGTGCCGAAAACCGTTTTTTTTTGCGGATTAAGGGACGAAAAATAACTTTTTTTCGTAAAACAAAAAATAGCTCGGTGTAGCGCTTGAAAAAAACGAAAAAAATCAATGGTGATCAAAATCGGTTCAGAAGTTTTTGCACAAAAAAATAGAAACCGATGAAAAATGCCCATTTTTTTAAATCAAATTACGAGGATTCTAATGGTAGCAGAAACTTCTGCTTCGGCTTAAATTGTAGCTTTTGGTCGTGCCCATCTGCAGTAAAAATTTAATGCAAAAATAATTGCATAAATAAAAAAAAAAACTAAAAAAAAGGTCTTTTCGAAAAACGGCTTGAACAAGTACATGGTCGTAAAAACAATGGTCGTAGAGCACTTTCCTGGGCTTAAATTACTCGTCATTAAATTCCCTACAAATCCATTATCGTGACTTGTGGGAGAGGTTCATTCGATCGGTTGAAAAACGAGTTTGAAAATCGAGCGTCGCGTTGCTTTGAGCGCTCGGGTAAGCGAGTGGACGCCTGGTGGGGGAAGCCTCTCCCGCCGCAGACTTCGGTCAGCGCGTCTGCGGCGGGAGAGGCTTCCCCCACCACGCGTCCACTTCCTCTTCACTCGTTTACCCGAGCGCTCGAAGCAATGCGACGCTTGATTTTCAAATGCGTTTTTCAGCCGATTGAATGAACCTCTCCCACAAGTCACGATAATGGATTTGTAGGGAATTTAATGACGAGTAATTTAAGCCCAGGAAAATTCTCTACGACCATTTTTCGGCTTGTTCAAGCCGTTTTTCAAAAATACCTTGTTTTAGTTTTTTTCGATTTATGCAAAAAGTTCTTATTATTTTTTGCATGAAATTTTTACTGCAGATGGACACGACCAAAAGCTACAATTTAAGCAGAAGTTTCTGTGACCATTAGAACCCTTGTAATTCAATTTCAAAAAATGGGCATTTTTCATCGGTTTTAATTTTTTTCTGTAAAAACTTCTGAACCGATTTTGATCATCAAAAAATTCATTTTTTTTCGTTTTCTCAAGCGCTACAATGTGCTCTTTTTTTGTTTTACGAAAAAAGTTATTTTTCGTCCCTTAATCCGCAAAAAAAAACGGTTTTCGGCACTTTAATCGATTTTTTTACTAAGGTTCCTACACACCGATTTTATCCAAAACATACACAATCCATTTCTACTATTATTTACTTAATTATCGCGCCGAGAAACCTTATTCAGGACTCTTTTCAAAAAAATAAATTGTCTAGCCTGGACTACAATATGACTGCTAAGCATCATTTTTTATTGTTTTCTCCGGCCGATTCAAGTTATGCCCGATTCTCAATATCTTATTAGTTCTACTAAAATATCCACATAAAAATATAATAGTCTATTCTACTAAATAGTCTATTTCTGAATTTCAGACTATTGAGGTCATATTCTAATGCAAATAAGAATTGAGTAATAAAGCGTATTCAACTTAAAAAAAAGCCCAGGATTTAACTCTTATGTTATTATACTTTTATATATTTATGATCGTAAAATTTATTACGTTTTAAAAATATCTGATTTTATTTAAAATGTATGCAGTTTTCTTGTTGCCACTCTGATTGTTACTTAAGCCATGTCGTCTTCCTTAGGTTTATCGTTTTCTCAGGAGGGATTTGTGCGGTTGTTTCCCTGATTGCCTTGTCGGGGGGGAGCCTACCAAGTGACCCGCGGTGATTTGGGGCGTGTGGGGTTCCCTTCATCCCAGGTTTGAAGTCCAGGCGGGGTGTAGTGCCCTCAACTGAGGTAGCCGGGTTTGGGTTTCTAACTAATGGATGGGAATTTTCAGGAAAGGTTTATATTGGCAAAACTTTGTGATTGGATTAAAAAGTTGGGAAATGTTGAGATGGTAAATAAAGAAAGAAGAAATGAAGAAAAAAAGGTAAAGTATTTTCCTCCCAAGTTGGGAATGAAGCTGAGGAATTGTCTGGATCGTTTCACAAGAAGCTTGAACTTTTGGATTTCTTCAAAAGGTTTAAAGGCGTCCTTGAGTCGGTAGCTTCGAACTTCAGGAAATGTCCGACAGATGGAGGAGTTTTCTCCTAGGAAGAGAAATATCTAAGGCTGTTTTGCCATTTTAAAGTCCTTAAAAAGTATTAATTGATAAAATTTTCGGAAGGCAATGGTTTTTAGAAATTTTCTGAAAGGAAGAAATGTGAAAAAGAGTCTTTGGTTCAGTTTTCCCCCTATGTTGATGAAAATTTATCACCGAACAGAAATTGTTCAAAAGTTGTTTGTACAATCATGCCGTAGGGGCCGCTAACATTTAAGAACATTCCAAATAATATTGCTTAAAAGTAGGTTTGTTACAAGAAAAAGTCGTTTTTTATATTTTTTGCAAAAAAGTCCTATTTAGTTTTTATAACGTTTTATATGACAAGAATATATGTTTACTTAATAAAATGGTGTTTTTTACCTTACATTGCCGCCAAATAATCAAAAAAGCGTCCGAAGTCACCTCACTTTACGGTACGTTAGGATAAGTGTGAAAGTGTGTGAAGAACAGTTTTTGGCTTAACTTTTTGGTGAAAAGTGAAATAAATACATACGCATATATTAAAGTAATTGTTATTATTCTTTGAAATCGAATAATGACAAATGGGTAGTGCAATGATTTGTGTTTCGATTTGAAGTAAAAATCACTGTTGCTTATGCTGAATTAGGTGGAACTATTTTCTGAAAAGTAGATTGTGTTTATACAGGCCATACTGAACAGTTATTAAACAATAAATTTGTAATTTTACTTTATTTACTTTCTTGTTATTTTATTTACTTATTTGTAAATATTTCAGTTAGGACATTTGTATGTACATTATTTATTGTTTAGGTAAATAAATATATCTATTTATAATAAATTGTACAATATTTCAATTTAAAATCTAGGTCTCATATATTTTTTGTTATAAATGAAAATGCATTTACTTATTTACATAATATATGTATATGTTGAACGAGCAATAACGTCGGAAAAATGCAATTTTAAATGTTGCAATATTTACTATAGAGGAATTCACCGAGAAATCGGCCATGAGTTTTGAAATAATGAAAAAAATTGGCATAATGAAATACAAATTAAAAAAAACTATACAAAAGAAATGCAAAATCAAAAATATTTTTACGAAGTCATAAGAATAGGTGGCTAAAAACAATTGAGGCGCCGCGACGCTTAGCACCGTTAAGCTGTATTTTTTATTTCCGTCTTAATTTTTAGTAAAAATAAGTAAACTGATATAATCTTATACATAAATTAAATTACAATTACAATATTGAAAACAGTTTACAAGAAAAATAGACAGGACACTCAGTAATAAATCGACCATAACTTTTTAAATATTCAATATACAAAAACAAAGCTTATAATTAATATACCTTTGTAATGAGAAAGTTAAAAAGATATGTTGTTAAACAAAAAATTTAGAGGCGTCGTGACGCCTAGCGTCGTTAAGACCATACCAATTTTTTTATTGTTGCCTTAATTTTGAGTGAAAGTGACCTGTACAGTTGATTACAAGTTACAATTTATATTATTTTTTTCATTATCAGCCGTTGTTAACGTTTAAAGTAGATGATATTTATAAGTCCTTGTAACTCACAACACGTTTACACACGTAAAATAATACACAAAAATTTACATTATTCGTATTATAATTATTAAATAGCACATTGGAAAATTAATATTTATATTCGGCGATGACAGATGCTTCTTGGGTATCGGTATTATAATGGAAAACGAGTTACGAAATCATAATAACGAAACGGTATGTAATTTTTCATATCCGTTTGCTCTACATTTGGAATATTTACTCTGCCCATTGTTAACGCCAACAGGTGTAGAGCACTCGTTTTTATCGTATCAACAATGAAAGAAAAACATACAGGTGAACGCGGTTTAGTTAGATAAAATGCACGCTGACTATATTCTTTTTGACGAGTTAATTCAAAATCACTGGATCAACACAGCAATATACAGTGTGGCCCATTTGTAGTTAGGAAACATCTGTAAAGTGTCTATTTTTGGTCCGATTATTATTCTTATTATTATTATTATTTTAGATTGTTGCTCATGAGAAACAGTATTTTATGGCAAATAGGTATATTTCTATCACAATAAGACCAATACAACATTATGAAAAAAAAGCGCGGAATAGCAACAATACAACTTTATTATGGATAGAAAGAACACATGCGAGATGTGTAAATTAAGTAATGAGACTGGCAACGTAGCGTCCGATCTAGCAACACTGCGGAGACGGGACTTGAAAGGGCAGTAGGTTAATATGTATTGCACCTTCAGTACAATTTCAATTAGAGTCATTTGTTTGTTCTTTGTGATTGTTTTCGTAAAACGGTGTTTTCTAGTGCGTCATAAAAATGAATGACATTAATTTTGGGCAACACACAGTGGGGCCAAATCGAAAAAACCCGGACAAGAGTCCAAAAAATGAAAGTATCACATAGGGATTTTTCGACATAGGATTGGCTACAGTAGTCCCTAGTACATTTAAATTCATTCGTTATAGGTCCCCAACTCGACTATAGCCGTACAGATGTTAGTTGAAACATAGAGTTCGTGCGAGTAGGCAGTGGTACGTTTAGAAGAGGGAAAAGTAGACGTGTGTTTGATTTCGCGAAAATCGATGGAAAAATCATTAAAATCCACTGAAATAAAATGGAATCATCTACTATAAGTATGTCATATGTGATAACATTTTACAAAATTGTATTGTCTTAAGCAAAACATTTTGAGAAGGAGAATAGTGCACGTGATTTTAAATTCAAAAAAAATAAAAAAATTCGTAGTTGTGAAGGAAAATAGTTAAATGTTCCGCATTGTTCCGCCATAAACATTGTTGCAGGTTGTACATATTTGTATTATAGATGAAATGTCTAAATTTTAGCTGCCCATATTTGCCCGGCTAATTTTAAAGTAACTTATTGTGGAAATTCATGTATCGCTGTGGTATACTACACTGCTCAAGAGACCGTTGATACGAATGTGTGCTCTCTCTTTCTCTTCCTAGGAAGCACAGGAGGCTTGTAATAAATTATTTAGAGAATTTCGGCTATGCTTCGCACGCAAAAATTATAGAAAAAAAAAACGATAGGAGATATTTTCAAACGATTTCTCGAAATGAGCGACCCGTTTATTTCAGATTGTCGACCAATCCCACACAAACCACTAAAATCTCTGGCTGAGGATGTCTTGCAGCTACTTAAGCCTCCATCTACTCTTGCATATGAAAATATTGGTGAAAAATTAGATACAACTAGATTAAAGTAGTCCAAGTGCATCAGATGTATCGAATGCTGAGTCTGGTTACGACGAGAATTTTTTTTACTAAATAACAAAGTAAATTAAAACTAGTTTAAAACAATTACGGTTGAATTTACTATACAATTTTTGTTGAATGTAGTAACTAAAAATTTGTTAATTAATAAAAAAAAATATATTTCAATAAACTTATTTTTAACTGTTTTCTTGGTTTTAAATGAAAAATAATAATCAATGATGCAAACAGCGACCCCAAAAACCTTTCCTTATCAATTTTGAGCAAAATATATAAGCATTTTGACAATCATGTCTGCCATATTGGATCCGCCATGTTGAATTTCGCAATTCTGAGTTCGGATTCGTAATCAGCGACCCAAAGGGGTCATCAATCTCAATACGATTGAAAATTATTATTTGTCTCTTCGGACTTTTGTCCGGGTTTTTTCGATTTGGCCCCACTCTGCAATAGTGTGCTATCAGGTTTTGCTTCAGATGGTTCTAACATACATTTTCGCTAGAACAAAAGGATATCAAGAGAAAAAGGTGTCTTGACATTTTGGAATCGATTGAAAATCATCCCCATTTTATGAAACGTATCATTACTGGTGATGAGACTTGGGTGTTTGAGTATGACTCGGAAATAAAGCACCAAAACATGGAATGGCACACTTCAAGCTCTCTAAGACCCAAAAAAAAAACAAGAATGAGCAAGTCGAAGCTCTAATGCATGCTGATTTGTTTTTTGGATAGCAAATATGAATTGTCCATAAAGAGTTTTTGACTCCAGGCGCCCTGTTGTGCCCAATCAACACTTTTACAGAGAGGTTCTTGAAAAACGAAAAAAGGTGATGTGTGTGAGACCAAACACCAAGAACAACTGCATGTTGCATTATGTCAATGCGCTTTGTCACACAGCCATTTCAGTAAACGAGTTTTTTGCCAGTATAAACATTCCTGTGGCTCCTCAGCCTCCTTATTCGCGTGACTTAAGTCCTTGTGACTTTTTTCTCTTCCCAATATTGAAAATCATATCAAGGAACGTCATTTTGGGACCATAGAAAACATTCAAACGGCTGTAACCGGCCAGCTAAAGGCTATTCCAGTATATAGTTCCAGCACTGCTACAAAAAAATGGAAGAACTGTCTCCAGCGCTGTGTGGCTTCCCAAGGAAGCAATTTTGAAGGAGACAATGCTGAATTGTAATTCTATTCGCATAAAAATAATTAAAAAAAAATCTCATTACTTAATTTACACACCTTGTATATCCATAAATCTACTTTATAGCTGTTTAATATTACATTTCCTTAATATCATATCGTGTCATTAAATCGGTTGGTTCTTTTATAATAACCCGGTATGTAGTGTGTATCAAAAAGTGTAGAACATATGGGAACTTTTTTATTTTCGATTTCTCAGAATATTTATTGTGGATACAAATTAGTGCATTATTTAATACGCTCCACGAATCTACATATGAAGGAGGTTCTATAATCTGGCGGCCCTTTAATTGAAAATATTAAATTTAGGGCTAATTTTGAAATATAGAAATTACCTGATGATTCTTATTACTAACTAATTCAAACAAAATAATAAACTACACTACACTTTGAAAATATTAAATTTAACTTAATGAATTATTAACGAACTTAAATTGTTAAATTGATTAATTTAACGAACTTAACCAAAGTTCGACCATACGTGGTTTTAACCTTGAATGGTTCTTATGAATGGATTGTGTTGGATACATACATATGTATTATTTTATGTTTTTATTGTGGTATAAAAAATCTAATGTGGTAATTTCAAATTTGCCGCTAAATTATAAAATATCTTTCAAGCTTTAGTAGGTTTTCATGCCGTTTTAAATAATAACGCATGTAACAATATAATAGTGTTCTAATGAGACGCCCATAACAATTGAAAAACATCTAGTTGAAAATACGCTTGTTGTGGTTCCACGAGTATAACATCAAGCTGGTTAAGAAAATATGTTAAAATGTCCCTCTTTTACTTTAGCTCAGTTAGCAGCTTTTACAATTTAAAAAAATAATGATCCAAAAACTCTTTTTCTATTAATAGCATAACAAACATCAATTTTCTGTGGATGTAGAGGAGCTTCAACACAAAAAAAATCCACCTGCACCGAACTCTATAAAGTTATATTATGAGAAATCATTTGCCGATTCATATGAAACGAGGATTCATCAGAAAAAAATTATTGGAGCGCTCTTCGTTAATAGTTTTTAAATGTCACTCGCAAAATCCCTACCAACTTCTAAAAGTTCTTAGTGACAAAGTGGCATGGGAAGAAGTGCAGGTTTTTTTTTAAACTGTATTACAAGTCCCAACACTTAGGGTTGCCGTTCTGTTCCAGTTGCAAAACAACACGAACAGTTGTTTCGCATTCTTTTAGGAGCATTTTCCACAATTTGTATGATGTTTTCTACAAACTTGGGGGTATATTGTCTTGGTCAACCATTTCCGTTTTTTTTTCCTACAATTGTTTTTCACACAACGTCGCACTTCAGACTGGAAAGTTTTGTAATCGAACACTGTATCACGGAACTCATTACGAAACTCTTTTAAATAACGGCAGTTATCGGTTGCGTCCATAAAACATCAATTGACCAAGGATTTTTCGGGATGTTGGACAAATAACGATCTACTAATTTTCTGCCGATGTTTCGTCCAATTTACTTAGACTTTATCAAGGCTAAAATTGTATAAGAACATTTTTTAAAAACTTGTACAGTTGAAGTTATAAAATTATTATTGAGGTAATGTTTTAGATATTGAGGTAATGTTTTAGATATAATAATTGTAGATATAATAACTTTTAAACAATCTTAAACTGAATATTTCCATTCACCTTCTCCTTTTCGCTTATTTCTGAAGTACGATTCGAGCATATAGGTTTTGTGTTCTTGGGAAAAGGTATTCTTCACGTATAAGAATTATTCCAAGTATTAACCATAAATTATATTTGTAAAATAATGCATATAATGTAATAGAAAGACGGACGACACAGTTACAGTTGTACAAAAGGCATCCGCAGCATGAAACGACATGCCTTCAAATTTCATAAACCACTTGATTTCGTTTTTTTTTTAGCACGTTTTTATGAACGATGATTGAGTAAACATTATTTTCCCACTGAAGTATTTCATAAATAAGCAGTATTTGTGAGTTTTCTGCAACCTTCACAGTGTAAAGCGGAAAAGTGCTAAATTCGTTTAGCGAGCTTCGAACTTATTTTCAGTGATTGATTAAATATAAACGAACAGTATATCTACTTTAAACCAATTTTCAGACGGAATCGAATCTAAACGGTTCAGTATATTTTTTCTTTATACGCCTTTGAGCGGTTGGGAACTAGAAGTTTTCCGCAGTAACGCACATTTTTCAGAACGCTTAATTTTTGAAATTAAAGTTCGGAAAACGTGATGTGCAAGGTTAATTGCAAGAGGATGAAAATGTTTTCATTCCATCTTTATACAGTATTACAAAAAAACTTTAAACTTTAAACAGAAAACTCTATTTCGCGGATGAAAATTGTATATTAGAACTAATGAGAGAATAAAACTGTATATTAGAACATGGTTTCCGAAGTATTTTTTTTCCGCTGAACACGGATCTGGTATCAAAATTGCACCATATATCTTTAGTTTTCAACAAAGTGCTGAAGAACATCGCCACACAAAAAAGTTGTCTGAAATCCGGTGTCGGAATTGCTCCATCACCTTTCAATCTTCAGCAAAATGCTGAATCATCTTCAGAAAAATGACAATTTTTCCTAATGAGCTGTACTTTATTTATCGACATCCACATATCCGAACTTTTTCGTTCCGCAAAATTCCACATTTCCGAACTTTCTTCACCTCCGGATAACCGAACCTGGCGCATGCGCAATGGGTTTTTCTGGCTCATTCGACAGCTACAAGTTCGGTTGTGTAGAATTACAAGTTCGGAAATATCGTGAGTTCGGAAATGTGGAGTTCGGAAATGAGGATGTTGAGAGTATATGAAGTGCTGGCCACTCGAACTTACACATAGAGACTTTTAGGCAAAATTCAAAGTTAAATATTTTTAACAGGAATGCAAATTTTTGAACGCGGCTTGCAAATTTTAGGAGCTAGTTTTTTTCGGATTAAGCTGAATGACGTATATTTATCGTAGGACTATAGGTTTATTATATACGGTGTGATCAATGAGGTCATGCAAAAAATCAAAAAGTTTGTACGAGTGAAATTTCCGAAAAAAAATTTTTTGGTCGTTGCAATATGGTTCGTTACTAAGGTAACATTAATATCTCTAGACGTTTTTGTCAGTTTTTTTTATTAAGACCCTTAGGCTTTGTACACACTACTCAACTTAAAATTTGGGTAGCAAAATTTTTAAAATGCTTTAAAATATAACTTGACATTGGATTGACGGTTCTTGATGATTTTTGCGGATTTGGAATCTTTATTTCACGTAGATTTTCTCTGGTCTAACCATTTTATTTGAGGGTTGAAATTTACACATTTTACCGGGTCGATAATAAACAAAAACGTAGTGTACGACGCGCTCTAAGGTTTGGCATTATTTAAGTTTTTGTAAAAATAAATTCTCACCTCAAGTTGTTTTTATTTAACTTTCTTCTCACTGTTCTGTCCGAAACTCACAGCCCCAGTTTGTTGTCTCAAAGAATCATTCAGTTTTACAGAGTTCTTTGTCCACCCCCATGCCACATAATTATGATCGGGTGTAATTTCTACGCGACGCGTCAATTTCAAAGTAGGCATCGGAAAAACAAATTTGTTGCTATGGAATTAAAAACTGTTAACATTATTCTAGAAATAATCTGACACATTTCAATGTTATAATTTTGTAAATTTTAATTAATATGAGGCGTTTAACCACGGCAGAAAGGGAAAAATTGCATTCGACTTCTTAACGAAGGAATGTCAAAAGAGCAAATTGCGCACATTTACAATGTCAGCCGAAAGACAATTTATAATTTGAAGCGCCGCGTCGAAACTACTGGTGATCATAATTATGGGCATGGGGGTGGACATACAAAAAAAAATAAACCAAAGAACCGAAATAATTTTAATGAGAGAAACTATGCAGAATAGAACAAAGAACTCTAGAAAACTAAATGACTCTTTAAGACAACAAACTGGAGTGAGAGTTTCGGACAGAACAGTGAGAAGAACATTAAATAAAAACAACTTGAGGTGATAATTAATTTTTACAAAAACTTAAATAATGGCAAACATTTTAAATTATAGAGCCCGTCGCAGAGCAAAATGTGTGCACCATAGATCGAATAGGCGGGCATGGGCAAATCGGCATGCGGATTGGGGTAATGCAGAGTGGAGCCATTGTTTATTTACTGAAGAAACAAGATTTAATTTGTTTCACTCCGATGGCCGAATGTTAGTTTGGAGAAAGCCAAATCAGCGATATTTGGAGGAAAATAATAAACGTGTTCTTGTCGCTACGTTTTTGTATATTATCGACCCGGTATAATGTGTAAATTTCAACCCTCAAATAAAATGCTTAGACCAGAGAAAATCTACGTGAAATAAAGATTACAAATCCGTAAAAATCATCAAGAACCGTCAATCCAATATGAAGTTATAGCATTTTAAAAATTTTGCTACCCAAATTTTATGTTGAGTAGTGTGTACAAAGCATAAGGGCCTTAATCCAAAAACTGACAAAAACGTCTAGAGATATTGATGTTACCTTAGTAACGAATCATATTGCAACGACTAAAAAATTTTTTTGCGGAAATTTCACTCATACAAACTTTTTGATTTTTTGCATGACTTCATTGATCACCCCGTATATCATAAACCTATGGTCCTACGTAAATATACGTCATGCAGCTTAATCCGAAAAAAACTAGCTCTTAAAATTTGCAAGCCGCGTTCAAAAATTTGCATTCCTGTTAAAAATATTGAACTTTAAATTTTGCCTAAAACTCTCTATGTGTAAGTTCGAGTGGCCAGCAGTTTAGTTTCCGAAGTATTTTTGTCCCACTGAACACGGATCCGGTATCAGAATTGCACCATCTATATTCAGTCCTCAGCACTGTGCTGAAGACTGAAGGTAGATTTTAATCATGAATGTCACCCACTTATGATCATTGATCACAGCACCCATATACCGGGTGTATATAATAATAAGGCACATTCAATAACTTTTGAACGAAAAAAAGATACGGTTTAGGGGTTTCCACTGTTGCAGATCGCTAAAATTTGGCGTCTTAGCATTTATGACGGTTTTCCTTTATGACCAACTAGTTCTGACAAATATATTGTTTGGATTTTTATGTGGAACTAAACTAAAAAACTTCTTGTAGCCGTTCTGGGTGACAATCATCAAAATAATGATTATTTAGAAATCGTTTTCCAAATATCAGTTTTTAAATCCAACAGCAATGCTATGGACGTAGTAAAAAACGCGAAGCAATGTAATTTTTGATCTACAAAAGTGCCAAATCCCAAGTTTCATTAAAAATCAGGAACAACTTCTAATTTCAAGGTTGTTGAGCTCATTATTTTCAAATGGAATGTCTAGGTGTTGTACTTTTTAGAGTGTCGTCCACAGAGTGTAGAGATACCACAAAGTGTCGTCTTTTTGTCATGCCGATATTTTGGGTTATTTATGAGGTAGAAAGATAATCGAAACTTTGAATTCGCAAGATTTTGACGGTAACTTGGAATTTACGGTATGGACTGAGAAGGATGCTGAGGGATAATAACTCCATCTCGGCACACATTAAGATCTCCCTAACAATCATGAGCATTTGATCGCTATCCCCTCCCTTAAACTCTTTTCCAGACCCCGTAAATTATCCTTCTGTGTTTACGCTGGGTTTTGCATAGTATGACCACTGTTGGGCGATTCTATTAGTCCAAATGCTGCCAAAAACATTGGTGTGGAGTGCAACATCTCGCCTTCACCATTTGACAAATCAAGCACCCCTCTAGGCCACCCTTACACCAACTCCCCACCCACCATCTCTGTGTCGCCCCTGTTGGAAGCGGCGCGCGGCGTGGGATGGCGCTTGGTTTCGAATTCATGTCTCAAAGGCTCTCAAAGTTGACGGGACCCACTGTGGACGACCGATTGAGCGCCAAAAGTGAACTTGACTTGAGCGCCAAGTCAACTCCAACTCACCCCCTGCAAATTTGCCGGGTGTAAGCAGGTCGTTGAAACTTACAGTTTGAGACTTACAGTCTTACAGACGTTGACCTTGTCGACAGTTCCGCGTCCAAGTCACAAAAGCACTTGTCGTACGTACCGAGAATTTCTCACGAGTTTCGCGATTGTCGATTGTTGACCCAACAAGCCCTTTTCAGGAATTGTCACCCACTAAAAAATGTTGGGGCAGTGGTTAAAGAAAGAGACCGATGGAACGCAAGACAATTTGAAGGAGATTGGACGGCTTGGGGTATGCAGAAAAGCATTCTAGCATCCTAAGAAAGGCTTTCTGAGTCACACCACGCATCAAGACCTGCTTACAACTCCTCAGCACTGCAAATTTGCGGTGGGGTAGGTTGGTGGTGGAATTTCACTTTTGGCGCTTACCGCGGCGGTCCGCAGTGGGTCAACATCGTTTGTAGCCTCCAAAAGGGGCGGAACCAGAGTGGGTGAATGAGGTATTGGGGTAGGGGTGGCCTGGAGGAGTACTTGAGTTGTCAAGGGTGAAAGCGTCTTGTGGCACCGTAGAACAATTTATTGGCAGCATTACGATCAACGTAATCGCCCAACAGTAGTCAAGCCATGTAAAACCCAGCGTAAATGTAGAGGGGTGGCTGTATGTTTCTGAATTTACGTCAAAATCATGTCAATTCGAATTTCGACATGAGGTTGGTTTTCGGGATATGACGGCGAACCCTATAAGCTACAAAAATTTAAAAACAAGTCTCTAACCTGAATAGAAGCCAAATGGAGCTAATCTAAAAAGTGTTACGCTAATATTGACGAGCAATTTAACTGTTGCATTTTATTATAATTAAAAGTAATAACAAAATAATATATGTAGGTAGCGCCACTAATACAGCGATAACTTAGTACTTTCAATAAAATGGGTTTTTGTTTTACTCATATACGTCCCACATTTATACCAATAATATTACAAAGGGAAAATTACATATTAAAATAGGTAAATTGTTTCAAATTTGAAATTGTTTGAACAAAGAAAGAGTTGGATGAAAATATTTACCGGCTTAAATTTTTTTGGATTAATTTATTTTTTTTTATTTTTAAAAATGTGTTTTATCGAGGTAAATATCAAAAAAATGGCATGATTAGAAAAATGTTATGTAATTAACTTCAATTTTCTATTAATGGTTCTGATACCAAAAAGATATCAATGGGAATTATTTTGTTTGGTATTTTAAAAAGTTTCTATATTTTTTTAGTTGAAATTTTCTTTGGGGTTTAGATTCATTTCAAATTCTTCTATCCTTAATTTTTTGTCGCTTAAATTTCCGGTTTTTTAAAAATCTTTTTCCTAGATTGAGTCTAATTCTACTGAATTTTCATGTTAAACTAATAGTGTTTTATTTTCGAGTTTTTCTTGAAAAAAGTTTTTGAAAAAAGTAAAATTTAAATAAATTATAAAAAATTTTTAAGTCGAAAAAGGGTAAAAAATTGTACATTTACTGGTTCCTATAATCTTTGAAATTTCATAACTTTACTTACTGTTATGTCTTGGTACTCACAACGTCTACCAAATTTGAATTTCGTGTACTAATTTTTCCAAATAAATAACAGGTATTATTTTTTCGAAATTTGAAACCTCACTTTGAAGGCCTATAACTCTCAGTGAACTAAGTATAAAAGTAAGTTGCGTTAAATCACCATATTTTAGGTTCCCCTACAAGCCCTACTCTGTCGGTTCTTATGCGAACACCCTGTATATTCTCAAAGCAAATATGGAGAGTAAAAAATAGCCTAACGAAATACAGGGTGTTCCATTAAAAATATAAAAGTATATTATAATTACGTTTCAGAATGCCCGCGTGACCGCGTGTAAAACTCCATAAGAGTCTCCCGCGTTCCCGCGCCAACAAGAATAGGGATAGCGTACTACTGCCCATACGCAGGCTCTGAAGAGTGTTAGGGAAGGGATCAAGGCCGTATGTAGCACGGGAACAAAATGCATGCGTATATAATGTAGAAGGCGCTTAAAAAAATACGGTTTATACTTTCATTATCATAGAGTTGTATAGTGCCGAGCCCTACGTTGCCGGACACATTTCCGGACACTAATTATAACTTCTTAACTATAAACAAACTTAAAAATCTGACTACGCTAATGTATTCCACAGAAAACAGTGTCAATAGAATCATGAATTTGTTTCTTCATTTTTGCCGCAATAAATAAAATATCGGACATTTTAAAAAAGACCAAAATTTTAGAATACCTAAACAAGTGGCACCAAATTTGATCGCGATAGCCATTATCTGTTTTGATGACTGTACGTTTCACAAAAAAAATAGTCCGGGACTGCTGTATCAGATTTCTAATACAAGTATATCTTACACTACAAAAATTACTAAAAGAGTCCACATTTCTTGGATCACAGCTGCAAGAAATTGTTATTTCGTTGATTAGGTGGGATAGTAACATGCCGTCTTTGAAAAGGAATTACGAGGAAGAGGTTGGAGTTGCACGGTATTGCTACGCTGTAATTTCATTCTATTGATGCCATAAACTGTCTCCCGAGTCAATTGACCATCATCGAGTAGCAACTATAAAGATATCCCAAATGCCTCACATGAGACTAAATACACGTCTCTAATACCTTGTTGTATGTACATATGTACTATGAGATATACACAGTGGACAAATAATTAGACATTAAACACACAGCTACAGAAACAAAAAAATCAATCCCCGGGTCCAACTACTTATTCTATACGTAGTTTGGGTCGCTGAATCCGAATCCAGGGTTAGCTTTTATGGCTTATTTCGTTATCTAGTTCAAAATGAAAAAAAAAAAAACGTTAAGAAATTGCAAAAATCGTCAAAATTGCACCATCATGAAGGCAAACAGATTTATCGCATTATTCAAAATTTATTTCACATGTTTTTTTTGGTCGTCAAATCTGAAGTAAGAGTTATTTTGAACCGTAGAAAGCATATTTTTTTCGTATAAGTGCGCAGAAATGCAAAAAATTGGCCAAAATCTGTCGCTTTTTGTGGAAAAACCTGGGAGTCAAAATTATTTTGACTCCAATAGCTTATTTTATATGTTTTTCGGGTTGCCAAATTCGATTTCATTCATGGTACGCACACTATTTTATGAAAATGCGAAGAAAATGCAAAATAATACAAAACAGTGGAGAAAAACGCTAAAATGTGTGTTTTTTTTTTGTAAGAATAGCCTGGAAATAGAATTTTTTTTACTGAAATAGCTCATTTTATATGTTTCTTGGATTGTTCGGTCTAAATCTGTGTTTTTTGAACCTTCAAAACAATATAATTTTGTTATACATAAAAAAATGCAAAATAGTGACCATAGCCGCCAAATACATCATGTAGAAAAAAATCAGTCAGAACCAATTTGTCAGAATTCATCTCCCACTATTCACATTATTTCCTCTTGCTGTAACGAGTTCTTTTCTCTTCAAAAGATCTATGCAATGGCAGACGTTTCCGTTTTACTTCCCTGCGCTTACATTATCTTCTCAACATCCATCAATAATCAGCCATCATATTCACATCCCATGTTTCTTGATACCGTTTCTCAATTTCTTTGATATCTTGGTGAAAACTTGGTTACATCACGTTTATTGAAATTCTAATGCATTTTTATATTTTATACTGTCACAATTAGATAAATAAGAATGAAGCTAAAATGATCCACTTACGATTATAAGTAGGTCCTCTACTTAAAGATGACTTCAAAATTTTTACCTAAATCTTAAGACAAAAAAATAAGACAGTATCGAATCGTATATTTGTACAACATGAAATCGTTTCTAATGTTTCAGTACCATCTAGGTATATTTTTTGCAAATTATGTGATACCTAAATATTCGACCTATATTCAATGAAAAAAAATGCATTTGGGGGGAACATTTTTGGGTACAAATGGTATTTTGTAAGGATGTTGATGAAATGATGGAGGAACTGAACAATCACAGAAACATATAAAATGAGCTATTTCAATAGTAACTTTGTCGGATTCGATGCCCAAAAAGGGATATGAAATGAATTTTGAATGATAAAATAATTCTGTTTGCCATCATGATGTGATGGTGTTTTTTTGGCGATTCTTGCAATTTTTAAATGTTTTTTTGCATTTTGAAAAATATAACGAGCTAACCCACCAAAACTAACCCCGAATAGGATTCAGCAACCTAAAATACGGTATAGAGTACGTGGTTTGAAATTTTGTTTTTTTGAACGTGTACGTCTGCATTCATTTAAAGTTTTTTACCGTTTTAAATATTTTAATTATATGTAGAGTGGCGCACATCAGTAAAGTCAAAGAGGGCGCTTTTTAATGAGAATTATTATATATGCTTATTTCAATAACGTGAAATAACATTGTTGAATATTTTTGAATATTGAGTTTTGAATATTGAATTGAACACAATTAAACTTTTACTATGACTACTTACTTATTTTACTACGTTGTTTATGCAAGTAATATAAACACGACACAGTAAAATATTTGACAACTCTGGTCTAATGATTAATCATGGAAAAAAACAAATTTAGATATATTTGAAAATTTGTATTCTTTGTGCAAACTCAATAATGTTCTGAATTTAGCAAAGTGCCGCTGTTGTTTCATTCTCGTATAAAGGGATGTTATTGTATCTGACAGACATATTTCCATTAGTTGGGTTAGATAACGGTTAGTCGTGGTTATATCAATTTCTTCTCACGTCCAAACGTCCCTTTACTTAGAGGGAAACTTAATAAACGGTAATTTATTAAATAAAAACTTTTCATTTTATGTTGAAAAGAATGTAATGGTCTATTAATGGTTGAAGAGTAATGGTCTATTTTTGTACAGGGTATCGATTTATCGTTCACTCAAAATTAAGACAAGAATAAAATATGTGTCTTAACGAAGCGTCGCGACGCCTCAACATTTTTTTTTTCAGCAGCTCACTTTGTTTACTTTACCATTACAAAGGTATATTAATTATGAGTTCTTTTCCTGTTTAACATTTTTTTTTTTGTATTTTGAATATATAAAAAGTTATGGTCGATTTATTGTTGAGCGCACTATCTGTTTTTGTCGTAAACTACTATCTAAATTAATATAATTTCTATAAAGACCATATCAATTTATAGCCCTTCTAATTTTAATTGAAAATGATAATACGCCTGGGGAACAAAAAAAGCTGTGCAAGTTTATGATTCCATGGGCGTGCATATATCTTTTATAAATTCAAAAATTGTGAAATAATTTTTTTTCATTCAAATCAATATAGTAGGTTAAAATTAGCCTGCATACAAAACTCTTAATATTTGTAATATAATTTGCTCTAAATAATGCTCATTTAGTCAGACAATCTCAAAAAATTGTCTGTGTTAATAAACCTAGCTGAAATACATGTCACTGGCGCCTTAAACACGTGGAATTTCTAAAGTCGTAAATCATTTTAACGACGTCGTAAAAATTTTATGGCACAGTGGATCGAATGAGTATTTGGATGTATTACATATAAAGCAATCCTATAGTATACTGGTCAGCATTTGCTGGTTGCCGGTATCGGTGTTGCTGGCATCGCGTTGCCGGCTCTTCAAAATTTTCTTAAGTATAGTAACATACATAAAGTTGTTTTAATTTATAATTATTTTTTTCCAGCAATTTTAAACGCTTTATTTTAATGCTAACTAATAAATTTATATCTATGTATTTTTTTTAAATATTCCCAAATTAGCTTTCTAAGAACGTCACGAACTAACAGTTTACTGAAGTATGAAGTATACTTGTATAGTGAGCTTAGCAATTTTAGAAAATATATCTGACAACCTTGCTTTTTTCTACCTATTTTTTTTTCAATTTAAAATGGAAATAGAGTACTTGACTTTACTAAAGCCAGAAGTTTCTGCCTTTTAAGACAGAAAAAATATACATATTTTTTTTCGAATTTAAACGTTTTGAAATCGTCTTTATATCAGTTTTAATACTTTAATTCGTATTTAAACGTCTCAATATCAGTGGGAGGATTAGCATTTCTTCACCCTAAGCTAGCGCATGAAAACTTCTGTTTTTAGCCTCTCACGCTCCCAGTGTCAGTATAGACCACTATTATTTATTATTTAAAAATATTTAGAGATAGAGAGAGAGCTGTCATCGTGATATCTAAAAAAAAGTTGAATAATCCCAACACCCACCGTTTTATACCTAAATATATTTATATAAATCTATACATGGTACTTAAAGGTAGGTTAATAAATGTCGGTTAATGTATCCATGTATGGTTAATAAAGTCGGCCTAAAATTTAGTGGGGTATCCAAAAATTTACAAATATACAGGGTGTGCCATTTAAAGTAACGAAGTTACTATAACGGAGTTATGAAAAAACAGTTTTAAGTGGAACACCCTGCACATAACCACCGTATAACACCATGACATGGCGGCTATAGCTTGCTTAATCTCTGTGATTATTTTTTCTGGGGATGGTTGAAAAAAAGTCTTGTTTGTGCCGGAAAAAGAAAATAGCGCAAAAACTGTTTTTTTTGTTCATTCTGAGACTGTTAGCATCCCTTCAGTTTTGAGGAGAGCTCAAACGTGTCTTCAGGAATTGGGTGGATATTTTGAACAATTATTACAATAAAACAGACTTACTTTTTTGCAGGGCTTACGAGTAAAAGGTTTAGCTCCTTTTGAGATTAAATCCTAGGAGCGAGTCATTTGAGAGGCGATAGGTATAACTCCTATCGTGAGCGATATACGCTCTGCAGAGAAAACAATCTAATCGGGATGGGATTCGAACATACTTAGGTCGTTTAGCTCAACTCGGGAGTTAAACCTGAGCGATACGCAAGAGGTTTTACTCCTCGAGCCGAGTCAACCGAGTCGATGATACTATTAAATCCTTCCAGGAGTTAAACCTCTAGCAGTGCGGCAGGGTTTAACTCCTCATGTGATTTACGCATTTATAAGCGTGGCTACTGCGTGTTTATTGTGGGCACAGAACATAAAAAAAATTGAAAGTCCACTCTAAGCTCCACCCACTAATGCACTCTCCTTGCCCCGTCCCGGATCTCAGCGGTTGCGGTTGTCGGCGGCCGCGCTCATACCGTCTGTCTCAGCGTAAAGCTGAAGTTCGCTCCTCCGGAGCCTATTTTTTGATATTTAAAGTTCAGTGATTAAAAATATCTGACTTCATAAGTGGATATTTAAAGACACTATTGTGCTTAAGAGGACATATTTTTTTATTGGTTATTTATTGACATTTTGTGACTTGTGCTTTAAACTTCACTCGAACCCCTCTTAATTCACATTCGCTTAATTAACATCTTCTCTTATTTCACCACGTTTCCCCCTATTATGTCACGAAACCGTCCCGATTAAGTCGCTGCCTGTATTCCCATTTTTAAAATATTCGATGACCTGTAATTTCTCTACAAATGACAATCTTTTAATAAATCTTCTTTCCTGAAAATTGAATGATCTCACTACGCTACGGACTCAAGGAAAAAGGATTGAATCAACAAAAAAACAATCAAATTGAACTTTGTCACGCACGACTGGGTATACTTACGTTGATTTTTTTGTTCAGTTGGCTCATTTTTCGTTATAACAAGTGCTGTGGTATATCTCTAAACATTTATTTTTGCAGCTAAAACACGAAAAAAGTTGACATTATGATCGCGACTTAAGCGAGACTAAATTTCGCGACTTAAGCGAGGCTATGATGCACGGATTTGGTGAATTAAGAGGGGTTCGAGTGTACTAGTTAGTAAAATGACGTGTTCTACCTTAGAAAAGATTACCTAGTCACTTTGTACAATAATGACAAACTTAAAGAATACCGACTTGTCCGAAATTAACCGATGAACACCTACCTATACCCGAATAATTTCCAAAAAATGAAAGTCAAAACGTCCCGATCCGACCAATAGGAGCCTAGATGGCTTTTTTTTAAAAAAAAAACGGTATTCTGGCCGTTCTAATTAATATGTTTTAATTAACAAGGGCCCGTTGTAAAGTAGAAGGCTTACTTTACACGCTGTTTTTTTTGGATCGATTCGACCAAGATTTGACCGAGAAAACATTAGCTGAAGACGGCGCGGCGCACAGTGGGCGGGGGGGGGGGGGAAAAAAAAATGTTAAGAACACAAATATCAACCAAAGATGGTTTATAAATGAACTTAATAAAAAGTAAAAATAACAACATTCATTTAACGGAGTAAAAATAACAACAATTTTGGTGTTTATTCAACGTGATTCAAAAATATCATAAGAAAATCTTACCTTGTTCTCTTAACAAGCAAACTACGCCAGAAATACCACAGTAGATTTTAGGATGGATGTGGTTTACTTGGATAAAGATAGCTTATGCGAAATATCAAAGTCACCCCTTAAAATCAATTTCACCCCACTTTACGGTATTGATCTGTACACCACCTAATGACGTCCCTGTTGCGCATTTGTTGGATAACAACTAATGATTGATGGTTACTCATGACTAATGGCTACTGATTGACGGTTAGTCATGACTAATGAATAATGACTAATGACTAATGATTCATGAGTGATTTCCGTGACTAATGATTAATTCAGTCATTAATCATTGTTGTTATGATTAATGAATAAATTAGTCATTAGTCGCTTTCGTTCATGACTAATGACTAAATGAGTCATTAGTCATCAATCGACTAAAATTTGCCCAACTCTGACTTTATTACAGTTTCGCGAAATATGGGAAAATGAACCCAAAGTCACTCGGGATCACCATCGTTCCCGCAGACCTGACCGGATTTTACCTGCGATTACCGATAATCCTTTCCGATATTCCGATTTCCTATATTATAATTACCGATGACACCGAACATAAACTGGTTTATGTTCGGTGCCGATAAGAGAGTTAAACTCGAGCAAGGAGTTAAACCTCATAACTCTTGCTGCTCTTCGGGTTTTACTCCTTTATCGAGTGAAACAACAAGAGCTGCGTGATGTTTAGATCCTCATGTAGTCGCTCGCTCAAAGGAGTTAAACTATATAAGAGTTAAAGGTTTCGGCTCGGTAGATGGAATCAATCTTTAGAGGATTTAATCGTTGAGGAGCATTTGCCTCGCTACTCGGACATCTCGTGCTCACTCATAGAGTAAAATATGTTTTGATAAGCAGTTAAACTTAAGAGCAACTCGCTCAGGATTTAATCGTAAGCCCTGCTTTTTTTGATGATGAATGTTTGCCAGATTTTAGTGATTATTTATTATATTTTACCTGAAATTTATTCAGATTTAAAAGTGGCGTACGAATAGTGAAACAAATAGCCGTTCCTATACTTACAACAATAGATATTTCTAAAACTAAAAACAAGTTATGGCGATCATGTTATGAGACACCCTGTGTATCTACTAGTCAACCGATAAATTGAGGGTGACATACTATGCTATACACTGCCAAGTTCCGATTAGCTTTATCATTTGCTAGATTTATGACCCTAAACGTCAGATACACGATCATAACATTCGGGATAATTACCATAATGCTAATTTTTATTTAAAAGACTGACCAAATGGACAGTATCTACCCCATACTTAATTCAACGGCGATAATTTAAATTTTTATCGTTCATTCAATTCAACTGCGATAAATTAAAATTTATATTATGTATATTTTTAAATAACGGAGCAACACATAGATTTTCTGACTTTATAATATCCGCTTGACTTCTTGTTTAAAACATAACGCAAGCAAGCAACATAAAGCAAGATTCGGTGTTGTTTTTGATATGTAAATAGGTATTCGCATAAATCGAGAGATTTATTTTTTTTTTTTTTTTTAGTTCATTGAATTTTGTGATGGGTTGGTAGCTTTCTGCAATTTTAAGAATACTTTGAAATCAATAAAAATAAGGATTAAGAGGAAACAATTTTATTTTTGAGAAATTCAGACTATGAAATATTAAACATGGAAGTCAACGTCAAAGTTAAGACCACTTACATTGAAACCATCAACGTCTTCCTCAATATCAGCATCACCTTTTAAATTTAAGTAAAAATAAAGGCAGTCTGATGGGATGAGATGAATAATTTCTTTTTGAATTTCTTTTCGGCTATACTTTTGCCATGGGCCAGAGAGCAATAAGATCACGAAAAATACTTTCGTCGCTTTCAGGGCACTTTCGGTTTACTAACATATAGGTACTAACCAAGTGGGTTGATAGCCTTCTGCATTACATACATGATTAATGTCTACATGATCTATTTAAATATGTCAGGAACTTGAATCAGTTGAAAGGTGTCTGCAAATAATATAATAATATTTTATTTTCATTATTTCAAAACTTATGGCCGATTACCTGGCGAATTCCTTTATAGTAAATATTGCAACATGTAAAAATTTTTCGACGCTATTACTCGTGCTACATATATATAAGTAAATGTGTTTCCATTTACAACAAAAAATATATGAAACCTAGATTTTAAGCTGAAATATTGTATAATTTATTATAAACAGATATCTTTAGATACCTAAACAATAAACAATATACATACAAATGTCCTAACTGATATCTTTACAAAGAAGTAAATAAAATAAATTAATTGTTTAATAAATGGTCAGTATGGGCACTATTGTTATTTAAACACAACTCGTAACGTTTTCTTAGTTCATTAGAATCTACTTTTTGGAAAATAGTTCCACTAATTCAACACAGGCAGCAGTAATTTTTTTGCTTCAAATCAAAAGACTAAGGTGTGTGCACAGCCCATGTGTCCTTTATTCGAATTCAAAAAATAATAGTTACTTATTTTTTTACGAATCATGAAAAAGTTAAATTGCTAATAAAATTCGCGGCATCGAATGCTTAGCATCGTTTTTTATTTATGCCTTAAAAGGTGGAAGCTTCTGGCTTTAGTAAAGGCAAGTAAATTTATATACTCTTTACAGAAATTATTTTCATTTAGCTAGAAGTTTACAAAAAAAAAAAAATAGATTGGAATCAACAATAAATCGACCTTCTTTTTACAAACCTAACCTAACCTTTTAAATATTCGAAATACAAAAACATGTTAAATAGAAGAAGAACTTATAATTAATATACTTTTGTAATGGTTAAGTAAAAAAAAGGTATGTTGCTGAAAACATATTTTGAGAGGCGTCGCAATGCTTAGCGTCATTAAGAGACATTTTTTATTCTTGCCTTAATTTTGAGTGTCATTGAGTAAAAGTAATTTACCTCTCAGAAAAACTTCTTTCAGTCGTTTCTGAGAAAAACTCCTATGCGAAAACGATCATCCTGTACCTCGCGGCTGCAGTATGAGTTATGTTTGATCTCTTGGGATGTGAACATCAGCCAAAACAGGAAAAACAGCCTCAATGCGCGAGACGTAAGCAGAACTCATAGCGTTTGACTTGTTTCTCGACAGTAAGTTGAAATAAAACTGTTTTCCGTAAACTATTTTCGACTAATATTAACTCTATACTCACAAACCTTAAAACAGTAAACAGCTATTCCTCGTTGGTTGGAAAGTGTAGCTTGCACGCTTTTACTTGACAGTCTATAAAAACACTAAATTCAAAGATAAGATATTTTCGGAAAGTCAATAAATAAACGCCATTCCTTTAAAAAGTATGTATGCCTAATTCATAGTTTTTCTGGGGAAAGCCAGGACAAAAGTTTCAAATTGTAAACAGGTGTAATTCATAAACAGTGTGAGCTGTTATACTTATGTATATGAAGACACATCGGTAATCAGTAATCACGAAACAACAGAAAGACGATGTCACGAGATATACATACATGTATAAAACTAGCTTACTCCTCAGTACGAATTGGTCTATCGCCGAAGGATTGTTCATTTGCATAAAACGTTCATTATATGTACTCATTACAAGAGCACTTGTCAGCTTTTATCATATCTCCTCGTCAGCAGTCCTCTTAATTGACTCGTATCCCCCTTAATTTACCCTGTAGGTAAAATTTAAAATCCTCCGACTTATACCAATTTTATTAGAGTTTTTGTTAAACAATAGGGAATAAATAAAGTAGGTACTTGCATCTCATTATATAATGTACTAGGTTAAAAACATATTTTTTTTTAAATAGGTATTTAACAGTTAACTATTTTATTTTAGTATTTTTTTTAATTTTAACTACAACAAAAAATTCCTTAATAGAAAAAATCCTTAAAATGCTAAATCCTAACGTTCCAAAGCTTTACTTTTTTTAAAATTGAAAAACACTTTTGAAGCTTCAAGGGTGCTCGAATGCTCTCTCACAACTTTTGCCTCGGCCAGTCCCCCAACCATTGCATTGACGGCATTAGACTGTCAATTCAGTTCAGACGTCAATTCAGTTGGTATGAAAATAATTGAAAAAATTATATACATATGTATCATTTTAAGTACTTTCTTTGAATACTTCTAAAAAATAATTGTGTTGCTTGTAACATTTTATTACATTTATTATACCGAAAATAGAAGAAAACTTATCCAACTAAATCTAGCTTAAATAAAACTTTTATTTTCCATAATTGTTTTTTCAAATACCTTGATTTATAGTGTTTCAAATAATAATTACCATAATTAACATAAAACATTTTTATATAAATGTTCCAAAAGCTTAGGTACAAAAAAATTTCCCTTCCCGTTAAACTTGAAGACTTTTAATGGACTAATCTTAAAACCTTCTCAGTTCTATTATATAGGTATTGTGTTAATTGTGTTACAGTGTAGATACAACAAACATTTAAAGCTTACCGGAAATCAGTGGCAGTTGGTGATATTTCAGTTAGCCATATCTTGAAAACGATGCATGGGACCCACTTCACTTTTTAGGTGATGACTATACACCTCTTACAGAAAGGAATTATAGTGAAAAAACCGTCAAC
>JAPWTK010001127.1:0-84446 GCA_029963805.1 Aromia moschata
ATTGAGTTCAACATGCCTTATACAAATGTATAAGGCTGGCTTAAAGAAGATACAGCGTGTTCAAAGGAGCAAAGTCAAAATAAGATTAAAATTCGTAATTCTCACACCAAAAAACATGAAGCTACCAAGTTTCAGATTTATACTATCAAAACTTTCTCAAATATTGAGAAATTTCAGAATAAAATTTAATCTTTGAACACGCTATATCTCTTAATCCAGCGACAGTGGTATAAGGCATGTTGAGCTCAATCATATTTTGGTGTCTAGTATATCAGTTTAGTCTCATCCCATTCTTTCTGACTGACCCTGTATACGGGTTGACGATGTACCTTATTTATGCGGCACATATAATAGTAGTCTAATCACGTTAAGACCGGTCCTGGAATCTATTGTTAACCTACGGGCTCTAATCCAGTCCGTAATATGAGTCAGAAATATGATATATTTATGTTTCATGTTTCTTTAGGAAAATACGATCATTTTTAAGAACACAACATCATTGCTATTTACTTCCCCTTAATACGGTTCTGTTAGAGGTCCGCGAATTTCTCGACCCAATTAATCAGGTACACGTTAATCTTCTTTAGCGCACGGTGACGGGGCATCATAGTATGAGTTACCTCTGTCAACACGTTCTGCTCGTAAACTGCAAATGAAAGTGAAAATAAGTAATCAACAACTGGGACTGGGAATTTGTCTTGCCGACATGTTGGCTAAAAAAATAAGTAACCTTGAAATAAGTGCGTTGTGCGACCAAATACAATCGTGTTCCAGTAACCGACAAACTGAAGATGAGTATGTTGTGCAAGGAGCCTGTATACAATTACGGCGAAATCCTATGTCTAGCATGTCCACTTTCATTTCGTTGCTATATATAGCTAATCAATTTTCAAGGAATTCCTATAGTGCGGTGCTTTAATCTACCTCCATCGCCTAATTGAACAATACCGTCTTCATATAATTAAATTATTATTAACAGTGTGGAAATCGATCTTTTGTTATTGAAATTAAAATTATTTTGAGGTTGTTAACGATGTTTTCACATAAAAACGATTAGATAGTTAATATTCAGTTAGGTTAGGACATCCAATTTAGGTATGTTATACAGGGTGTCTACTTTTATTTTCGTACAAATCCATAAAACACTCATTTTTCAAGATAATCGATTAAACTTTTTGTTTTATTTAAAGGGCATCGACCCTACCTTCGCTTTTAAAATTCTCTCCCATGACCTGCTACGATTTTTTTTAACTCGAAATTCAGTATAACTATTTAGCGTTTTTTAAATATGAATAAAAAAACAACAAATAGCCGAAACTAAGCCGAAAAGGGGTTACAGACCAGGTCCTGACTGGACATAAGACAAAGAAAATGTTGATGAAAGTGTCTTGGTTCTCGAGATACAGTCAATTTGCAAAATTGGTGAACAATTTTGGTATGTTATACAGGGTGTCTACTTTTATTTATGTATGTACAAATCCTTAAAACCCTCATCTTTCAAGGTCAGCGATTCAATTTTTTTTTATTTAAAGGGCATCGAAAACTGCTTATTTTGAATCTACTCTGGCTTTTAAGCTTCTTCCCCATGGCCTGCTATGATTTTTTTGAACCCTCGAAATTCAGACAACCGTTTAGCGATTTTTTAAAATAGCGTTAATCGGACTCCTCAAAATTTCCATGCGAAATTTGAACAAAAACCATAAGATGTTTCTTTGGATACGATCTTAAAATTGAGCCAAATATCGAGTTTGAGACCTGTTAGACGAGTCAGGTGTGCCATGGAATTATGTAAAGACAGTTTAATGTTATTTAGAATCACTTAAATTTAATTTCGACCTAACTGCTGTAGACCAAAAATATTTTGGTCTACTATATGTACATGTTTATTTCAAATAATATGCACCTAGAATAAAAAATTGTAGTGTAAAAAATAGTAAAAAACCTTATAGATTTGTACATAAATAAAATTAGACACCCTGTAAATAAATTTGGCTTACGGCGACGCGTACACATAAGAAACTCGTGTAGCATTTGATGGGGGTTCCCTCAATTTATTTGATTGCAGTAGTCTCGAGTTAGTTGGTGCTGTTTTACAACTTCGCTACATGCAATACGTTGAATAGTGTGATATAATTTCATAATAAAATATAGTAAACGTGTGAAAGGCTATTTCACACATTTACTGGTTAATTTCGTGTATGATGCGTATTGACGATGCATACACCTCTGTAGCGCGTGAATTTATATACAGGGTTTGTCGGAAAGTAATGTCAGTGAATTTTTTTTGTTGTGTTGGCTACCGGTCGTTGTAGCGGTCGCATCACTCGTTCTTTGAGAGTCGTTACAGTGACCTGGTGCAAGAAAAAATGCAACGTTCGCTTGAGCAACGGATGGCGATCAAGTTTTGTGTGAAACTGGAGAAGAGTGCTGCGGAAACCATTCCAATGTTGAAGAAGGCTTTCGGCGTCGAATGTCTTTCGGACAGGCAAATTTTCCGGTGGCACAAGGCCTTCGCAGAAGGTCGGGAAGATGTCAACGACGAGAACCACGCTGGACGGCCATCAACCTCCAGTTCCGACGACAATGTGAAACGTGTGCGTGACTTGTTGAACACTGACCGTCGTCTAAGTGTCCGTTTAATTTCCGAAACATTAGACATTACTAAAACCATTGTTCACGAAATTGTGTCGGACACCTGCGAAGACAACCCCGCTTTCCTTGATGACGTCAGTACCGGGGACGAAAGTTGGGTCTTTGAATACGATCCGGAGACGAAGAGGCAAAGTTGCGGAATGGCACACGTCGAACTCCCTCGCCCCAAGAAGGCCAGGATGTCCAGGTCAAAGATCAAGACAATGCTGATTGTCTTTTTTGATTGCCGGGGATTGGTCCATCATGAGTTCGTTCCGCAGGGGACAACCGTAACCGGAAGTTTTACGTCGAGGTGCTGAAGCGGCTGAAACGCAGGGCGAATCGCGTCCGCCCAGACATCTCAAAATCCTGAAAGCTTCACCACGACAATGCGCTTGCACACCTGCTTCCTCGTGGCCGATTACCTCGTCAAGGCAGGCATCGTTGTTGTTCCCCAGCCTCCCTACAGCCCCGATGTGCCCCCCAGATTTTCTGTTTCCCCGCCTCAAAACCCCAATGAAAGGACAGCATTTTGGGTCGGTGAAAAACATTCAGAAAGGCTTGCAACGACGCTTTAAAGGCGAACGGAAAACGACTACCTTGAGGCTTTTGATGCGTGGAAGACCCGCTGGAACCGATGTGTGGACGCAGGAGGAATGTATTTTGAAAGTTTCTAAAGATTTGTACACATAGAACCAATAAAAACCATTTTCAAAGCTCACTGACATTACTTTCCGGACAAACCCTGTATTTTACTGCAATTGGTAAACAAATTGATAATTTGTTTTTTTTTCATGGTCGTCTTCCTAGAGTTTTTTTTAATGGAAATATATTTATTTTATAATGTATTACTATCTAGTCGTTCAAGAATAATTCACCGTTGTACATTGGGTTTAATGTGGTTATTGTAAACAGGGTGTTTAATTAATCATTCTACAAATAATATTTCTTTACATACAACATAACCACATATAAACATTTATTTATAACCACATGAGAACAAACATTTCGAAAAATAAAAAATTCTGCGATGCGACTGTTTTTATTTGTGATTCTCATGCATTCACCTCGGGGTCGGGATTTTCGGAAAAATTAAGTGTTACCATGCTTATAAAGATTTTGTTTTGAAAAATGGTTTCTCATATTTTACGTAAAAAAAACTTTTGTTCTTATACTTTTAGTTACAAAGTATGTTTATTATGTCAATTAAACTTATAAAATAACTAGAGACCGCGAAGTGAAGTTCATACAGGGTCGCACTAGCCCATACACGTACCTACGTATAATAAATATACTTTGCGGACGTGAGAATCATGTCAGATCAGACCTACCGAATTGGGAAGAACTGGGCAACATGCAGCTGAGATGGGGGTCATAAAAAACGATTGTCATTACGTTTTGTACAATTGGCCCCACCCACCAATTGGCGTGGAAAAAGGCTCCATATTTTAAGAAATTAGCTGATCGGTTAGAGTGATAGGGGGCTTGTAAATTTTTTTCGCAATCTTTATGCAATAACGGTTCATAATTCGCGTGAACGATGCGAGATATCTAAAAAACAACAAAAAAAAACCTCCACGGCTCCTATTGTCGGGCAGCCATCTACAGTAAAAAAAATATCCGAAATTCTGGTGGAAAATCATCAAGTGACGTCATACTTCGAAACATTCATAATTTTTCAAATAACTCGAGAATTGTTCGATGGATTTTTCAGTTTGTAAACAATTAATACCCATACTGCATTCGACCCGTCGTTCTAGCAACTTTTCAAATTTGTATCTAAAACCCTTCAGTTTCAATTTTTTTGGGTGTGACAGCACTTTTCTTCAAATCCTCTCCTGTGAAAATCTTAGAAGTACCCACAGCTCAACCTCGCATATTACTTGCTTGTGCCATCTACAGATAAGCGATCGGTCGCATTTCGAACTAAACACCCCATTATGGACTCTACGCGGGCACGCGATTGGTAGAAAAAATCAAATATTCTTAAACATGTGAGTCTGCAGGCCGTGACCCCAGAATTACGTTACAGTTGTATAAAAGACATGTCTCAAGTCGAGTATGGTGTGCAAAATATTTGCCCAGAAAAAAATCTTCGTTTATGATTGATTTTTATTTTATTTTTTATGGGAATAAATCTGTGACAAATGTTTCAAATAACTTAAGAACGGCTCAATAGATGTTCAATTTGTAAACTTCAAATCTATCCACGTTTCAAATTTATATCCTAAAGCTTTTAAATTAAAAAATGTTTGTGGTGCCTCAGCATTTTTACCAGAGAATTAATTATTAAATTTACTTTTTATAAGTAAAGGAGTTACAAAATTTTCAAATTACTCGAGAACAGTTCGATAGACCTTTCAGATTTGTATTTAAACCATCTAGAATGAGTGCCAAACAGTTTATACTTGTTTACAGTATTTATGTTGTGTTAGTTGGTCGGATTACAATTGCCTTACAACTTCCGACAAACAGCAAGGTTGTTTTCTACCCATCACCTTCCTGCGCCATTCAACTTTATTACGTAGGTTGTTGTAATAATTGTAGGGGCAAGTACAACCCTGTAATGAACTTCATTGGCGATCTCTATAATATACCAAAATTAGAGGTTCCAACTTCCAGTCTTTTTTCACTTTACATTGAAATCCGGCCTCCGTCGAAATTGCAATAAATAGTTGGAAATGATAATTTTGGTGTTCATGAAACAAGAAACCATTGCCCAGGACTTTAAAAAATAGACAGTTTTTTCGCTAGTGGCTCATAGCCATCAATACCCATAGTTTCAGAGCAACAAAATAACACCGGTATACACAAGAAAAATTCTGAACCCGAAGTCTAACATGTCAATTCTTATGTATTTTGATGCGCTGAATACGAATTCGATGTTTTGTTTTGCTCCATCGCCCACCCGCTTTCCACAAAACCCCAATTTTGGGTCAACATTTATTTTTCAATTATTTATTATCAAAGTCTATTTTTTGTGCTGCTTACTCCAGATATATCGTTTTCGGAGTATTTTTAACCTGAAAAGGATTCCGTAGTCCAAATTTACTTCTGACCCTTCATTAACCAAAACAAGTCCAATTTTGGGCCAAAATTGACCAAAAAAGATACCAAAGCATATTTTTTCTACAATTTAATCCAGATATATAATTTACGGAGTATTTTCAATCGCTGTGAAGGATTCTGTAGTCGTCATTATTCAATCTATTGCAAAAACCCCGATTTTGGCATACAATTTAGCAAACAAGACTTTTAAATCTATTCTATTTACAATTTCTTTACGACATATCATATTCAAAGTGGAATTTATAAAGAAAACTGGTGGGTAATTGACATAATTAATTAAGATTAAGGTGGGTAATTGACTTAATTTAATCATTGACATGATTAAATAAGAATTGACATGTGACCTTGGGTTCAGAATTTCTTTTTGTGTGCCGGTGTAATGTCTGAATATTTATTAAATATATGTATCTTTCTTTTCAATTCCAAATTATGTAATGTAAAAGTGGGCCAGCCCACTGTACCTGTGATTACGTTAAAAGCCTGTAAAATATGTAAATGTTAAGGGCCTATTATTATTTATTATATTATTTATTTATTTATTTATTTATTATTTATTTATTTTCTTTTAATTTATTTTCTCTTAAAACATAATTATTTTTTTCTAATTCTTGTCCATTACGGAAGTGACACTATGTTGTCTGTTCATGTAAAATAGTCATTGACAACCCTTTATTTATACCTTTATTATCAATTCGTATTTACTTTAATATGACCCCTTAAGCAATGTACACCAATGCCGTTCAGGCATTTCCGTCAAATCGGCTGCTGTATTTTGGCTGCTTCACACCGGCATTTCTTCTGACATCTTAACTTATGTAAATATCTGAAACCCTTCGATACTCAGGAATTAAGAATTAGCATGAAGCTCATTTGAAGGACTAAGCTGGTTCACGAAACTACAACTAATGTGTTTTCCCTAGAAGAAATAAAAGTCCTGTATTGTGTTCATGCGCCTAAACTCACCTACCTTTCATAAAGGTTACATAAATATACGCTAACATAATGTTCACATAATCCCAGTCCTGTTAGACGGCACCTGCATTTTATTCGTATACCTATATCAGTCTTTCTTGCACAACATAATACACGACATAGGCAATTCATGAAAGCTCATCTCGCAGTTATTTCTAATGGAAAACAATAGAACTACAGTTTAATGGTGCAATACCTTCACTGAAAGTATTTTCTTTCACAGATGGCTTCACGAGTATATCAAAGAGTACAAGAGAATTACCTAATTTAGATTATAAAAAATACTTTATAGGCTGATATGTGAATGATGGCGCTGATATTAACACAATATGGAATAATAAAGAATAATAAACCCCGAAATCGATTGTATTGGACATTTTGATTGACATATCCCTTGGTTATTTTTTGTGGGGATACGTAAAAAAATAATGATATACTCATAAAAGTAAAGGCATGTAAACTGGATGATTTAAAAGTAATAATTAGGCAGGAAAAATAACACACTCCTCAAACATTTATTGACAACATGGTTAACAAGATTTTCTTCAGTGTCTTGCTCTCTGTGAGACTGTCAACGGTGCACGGTTTAAACATTAAATTCTTTTTTATTTTTTTTTATATTTTTAGATTTTATAAAGGACCCCGCACAGTTTACATTGAATTCCAGCCTTCGTCGAACTTGGAATAAATAGTACGAAATGATCATTTTGTTGTTCTGAAACAAGAAACCATCGCCAGAATCTTAAAATATGAACAGCTTTTTTGCTAGTTTGGAATGTCGCGGTATAGTTTTCCATGGTATTGAAATATAAACTGAATAAAATACAATAGAATTGAAGAATAAAACTAGAAGAAGGCAATATTATGAAAAAAACAAAAACAAAAAAATAAAACAAAAAATATAACAAAAAAAGTCCTATAAAATCCCAATACCCGAAATTTGAATGAGTAATTGGAAATGATTATTTATTGAAGAAAATTAGATGCCAGCTTGGAATCATTAGGATAGATGGGCGCAGAAACAGAGAGGATGTTCCTCGAAGATCATCGATTTTCAGGCCGTTTAAGGGTTGAAAAACCATCCATAGAGTGCCTAAGTGAATTAAATCGGTTTAGTTTGAGTCAAGTAGATGTAGAAAAATTAATTTACCTTGTCTTTATTGACAGTTATCATTTCAATATGGCGACTTTTCACCATATTTTGTTTCATGTTTTCTCAATTTTTTCAAATAAAAATTCAGAATTTTCAGGAAAAAACGCTATCAAACATCAAATACATCTATTCTGATAAAATAATGTCAGCTAGGATGTCATCAATCTGGATGTATTTTGGCGTAAACTCGAACGGTTTCGGAAGATTTTTTCTTAATTCTGCATAAAACAAGAGCATGCAAAATTGCTTATTTATGCTATAACTCTGCGTTTTCAACTCAGTACATGGAAAAAGCCACGGGGATGAAACTAGCATTCGCGACCTCGCAACACACTATCAGTGCGATGTTGCCAGATGCCCCTTAAGTCGTAATCATTTCAGCAACACTGACGCGATATTTCGCTATGTTAGATATATCCTTACATGCATTAAATAAAGTAAAGTAAGTCAAACTAGACATTTTGAATATTAATAATTACAATAATAATAATTTTCAGAGATTAAATAATTGACTTTGAAGTTGGCATATTTTTTATAATTCCCAAATCTGGAGAAAAATTATAAATAACGAAATGGCCGCGTGGTATCGGTGGTGGCAATCCCATAGGTCTATTTGCCTGAGGCGATCCATATCCAATAGAAACGCGGCATTTTAATTTAAACCTTGATTGTTGTTGTTTTAGGAAGCGTCACTAATGGGAAATTTTGATTCGCATCAAATTATTTTGTGCATTATTTTGTGATAAAACTATTATTTCTTTTCTGATTGGCATTTAAGGATATAATATAAATTATTCTACTTATTGGTAAGTATATACTATACTTAAATTACTTATCTAACCTATAAATGATTAGTATATTACAAGAACATAATAAGATGTGCATGAAAAGAATAAAAAGATACGTGTAATTTAATTAATTGTTAGGTTTAGCAAAGTTCTTTCTAGTTTACTGTTAATATGAAATAGTCTTGTAAATGAGCTTGTGTACATTTTAAAAAATTAAAATTTACATTTTAAAAAAGTTTCTCAGCGTTTGAACTTTAAAATGGTAATGAAATATTATGTGTTTTTAGAGCGTTCTTCACTGTATAGAGCCATGCAACAACAAGCGTTCTACTTCATCAGTAGGAAGTATGTTCACGAGTCCAGCAGGTATGTCCAAGTTAAATACAACCTAATCTCGATGTGAAATTTTCTTATTTTAATCTCCTTTGACTTTTTTGTTTTCAAATAATTTTTGTTTACTATGCCGATATGCTGTGATAATGTATTGTTTTAAATGTTTATACTTGTAGAAATAAATAATTTCAAGCAAATTGTTTTTATTTATTCCACCTTGAATGATAAAATCATAAAGTGGGGTATGGTTACAAATCAATTTTTTATGCAGCAACAACAAGTTTGCTGTATGAAAAAATTGAATTAGAAAATGAAGTTGGCGATGCCAATGCACGGCTACGCATTTCGATTTAGCATCGCGCATGCGCATTATGAAAAACTGGCCACCGGTACATATGGTGGCCCCGATGCGTGTTTCCCTCCTTATCTATGGAGATTGCCCTTCTTCTATTTAGATGTTTTGTGGAAAAAGCGACGGAAGTAAAACAATTGTTGATTATGTACCTATGTATTAAAATTAACATACTTATTTACGCTGTTTGAGAGTCAACAATGTTTTTGGTTTTCAAAGCCACCTAATTGCTGTGCATTAAAAACACTATTTTTTTGTTAATATTTCCAGGTATTTGATGTTTCATTGCGTTTTTTTCTTAAGTTTTATTAAAATTCTTAAGTAAATACATAGTGTGTGACATCAGTGTTGTTCATAAAAAGCACTATTTGAATAATTTTATGAGCCATACCTACAGTTCTCATTTGAAAAAAAAACAAAAAAAATTTCGCCATATTTAAACGCTTAAAAAACAATAACTGTCAACAAAAACTTAACTTAACTGAAACGTTTTAGTAAATTCTAAGCACTCTAGATTAAAAGTTGTAGATCAAAAAATAAATGACAAAATATATTTGACTACAATTACTTACAAATTACAAACAAAAAATAAGATATCGATAGACACTGTATCTGTACTGTAACCTCATCTAGACACTTTTAGTCAAATTGAATCGATATTAGTGCACATATTTCGTTTTTTGCATATCCCCAAAAATAAAAATCCAAGGGACTGAGATCTGGAAATCTGGCTGGCCATAAAATTGCCACAGTATTTTAAGTAACATTTTATTTAAAAAGTCGCCTTAAATATTGGGTCTATGGTATACTGTTATGGGCCAGACAACCATCTAGCATTATTTGTTCTTCCAACATGTAGGTACTTTGCAACACTCAAATTATGAGGAAATTCAGTTTTAAAACGGTACCAAAAGTGATTAGACGAGGAGGGACGTCACATAGAACCATTTATGTAGTTTATATCATCTTTATTAGATTGTTATCTTTTGTTTTGTTAAAAATATACGTTTTTTTTAATATCACAGTAGGTAACTAGTTTTTCTAATATTGTGAAACATTGTTGGAAAGAAAATTTTAAGCTCTAATTTTAAAATCTGTGGCGCTCGTAAGAAAAGTTATAGTTAACGGCATTAACTCAGAAACCAATGTCCACAGACATATTTTAGTAATGTAAACGAAAACATAAAAAAGTATCCTAAATATATGCTTACTAAAATATCACAAGTCGTGTAATTAAAAAGAAATGGGATATTTTCTAAAACGCACCTTCTCATTTTTTGGAATTATCTTTTGACATATTATTATAAAACAATGTGACAGATAAATCGTATAAAACTTTCCTCATTTAAGCATCTTTCTGTCTCCAACAATAACCGAGATATCCATGCATACATAATACATGTACCATACTAGTAACTTAATTATTTGTCAGATGCGTATCGTTTTTGCCTGAGTAACTACTTTACTGAAAAATGCAATACACGTTTCATCAAATGCATTGTAAATCGAAAGTTTCTACAATTAGTCGATTGACATTAACATTATCGCCATTTATGGTGCACTAATTGTAATTGTAAAGTAGTTTATTGATTTGTAGGAAAGCTGCTTAACTTTTTGAGCACGTACATATGTCACATGACGGTTAAGGGTCCAAGCTATTATGACACTTGACGTTAATTATAACTCTGTTATTTTTATATTTTATATTTTATTCACGCAAAAACATAGGGTGATTGAATGAAAGTATTCTTTAAACGTATTAGGGCTCCTAGGGATTATTGGTATTCTGAAAATTTGGACCTTGGCTAATAGTCTTATGACGAATTTGATGAAAATATTTTCAAGATGGCTGCACTTTCGGGTATACCGGAAGTCAGCGTCAAATTTCTTATTTTAAATGGGATGGAGCCTTTTTTATTGTCTATTTCGGTTTTGCACAATTTTTAGGTAGATTTTCATCAGACTTCCAGATACCTGTATTTTACCGTTTTTGAATTGTTTTGAGTTTTTTGAAATTTCGTTCGTTAGCACTAAAACATTTGAAACTGAATCTGTAACGGCCATTTTATAATCGCTATTAGTACGGTGATTAGTAGAACCCTAAAGATTTGCAACGATGGTTTTATTATTTCTCAGTTATGTACAGAAAACAAAGCTGCCATTTAACGCAATTCAAACACATTTTTTTTAAATACAATGCTTCATATTTTAGTTTAAATTTTGGCGTAGAATTAGATTCTGCATCGATTTGTATTAACATTCCCTATACCTGAGTTTGATAGATTTTTAGTTATTTTGCCTTTTTTAAAAATTCGCTTACAACTTGTAATAAATCCTTGATCTTATCTTTCAGTAGCATGTCATGGGAATTATACTACTAGCGATGCTAATGTTACTACTAGTGCTGATAGTTTTCTAGTTTTTCCTAGTCAAAACTAGAAATTTCTGATAACTGTAGTTAAAACTAGAAATCCCCGAATGAATTTCATTGAAAAGAGTTTCTACTAGTTCAAACTAGTCTTTACCGAAGTACCTACATTCGTTAAAACCGTTGCGTTGCAAGAAAACACGGTTATGATTTCATTTGCTTGCAAAAAAAACATGAGGGCCTGCACAAAATTGGAACAAAACATGGAACAGTAGAAAAACTGTACTGCAGGTACGTACAAGTATAGCCTGTTACATACCTATCCGATGCTTACCATTAGCGTCTCGAAAGCGATAGAAGAAACAAAGTTTAAAAGCGAGAAAATAGTCAGTGCGATCCTGGGTATATGTTTCAATAATAATAATGAAATGAATGAAAATAAATTGATACGGGTTCACTTATGTATTTTATCCATACTTATGTTTTCTCAGATCAGAATTTGACTTAACTACAGAAAGGTTTTTGACGTCTGAAGAAGTGCCTGAAGAAAATATTTCCTTAAAGAACTGCTGCTAGACGTGCTGCCTTAGGGGAAGGTCAAGGATTTAAATGTCGTGTATGCACGAAGACTTGCAATACTAATAGATGCTTCTGTAAGAAGAAGGGCCAATATATGCAACTCTAAATGCTACAACAGCCAGCCTTGCAGGAACAAATAATTGTACATAATTTCTTTGTTAGAGTTTGATTTTTCCTTTTGTGCGAAAGTAAAGGTATTATTTATACTAGTTGTTTTACCATGTTCCCTATACCTGTAAATATTCACAAACAACTGCTTGCGAAACATTATTAAAACCTAGTAATAGTCTACATATTTAATTTCAACCTAGTTTTTACTGATAATATGGTTAGCCAAAATTAGAATCTTACCGATAATATTTGTTAATTCTAGCATCACATTTTTTTCTAACCTCAGAAAACAGGTAAAAATGCAAAACCTTCATTCTTCGTATCCCCCTCTTTGTCTATTAAAAAATGAACACACGGAACCCAAATCTATCTCCTGAGTTAAGTTAGCATGTCTCACTTGTTCCTAACCTCAAAAAAATCGCTCAAATCGATTTTTCTTGAAAAAATTTAATTTTTTTTAACTCAACCAATTTTCGCCAAATTTATGGCGGATGATTTTTCAAAAATCAACAGATTTACTACACATTTGGTAGGGGGTGTTCGGGGGCTCGTTGATCACGAATCCACAGCCAGATTTGTAAAATTCAAGATCGCACATCCAAGATGGCACACATAAAACCTTAGAAACCGTCAAAACACTGCCATAACGACTTCAGGTCACTTAAGGACCGGGGTTCTTACGATATTTGATAACAAATTTGTCATTGATAAAGTCGCCGATGAATTCGCTGACCAACTATCCTGAAAAGGACTGTTGGAGAACGCGGATGAAAATAAGCACAGAAAAAAAGTTCATTAAAAAGTCACGATAATCAGATACAGTAACACGAGAATCGTATTTTGCTTTTATAATCTTTCCGAAACAACTCCCTTGTGTACTCTTGTAACGTGATCCGGACGGAAAAATAAAAATACAGTACAGACTCGATAATTCGGATATGCTGTAATTCGAATGTCTCTATAGTCCGGATATGACTTTTTTATCATGTGGTATTCTATAATCCGTAATTATGTAAGGTTCCAGCAATCCGTATATATAAAATAAATTAAAATACTCTATAATCCGACTATTCTTCGACGAGTATTCACTAAGTACTTTTTAATCCAAATTAATATTGCGTCATCGTGTTTACAATTGCTCTGCGAGTTTAAACGTGTCAGTTTAGTGTTGTCTAAAGCATTGGAAACAACTCGTGGCGATTTCTTTACCATGGGAAAGAGAAAAATTAATACTCTATCGCTTAGTAAGAAATATGAAATTTTGCAGAAATTACAGAAAGGACAGTCAGGTGAAGAATTAGCTAGAATATATCAAGTTGGTTGTTCAACAATTTCTGATATAAAAAAGAACAAATTTAAAATCGAAAGGTAAGTACCTGCAGAAAGTTTTGCTCTTTTTCACTCAGATTTTCTTTTCATTCTCACGCAGCTTTTATTTTTCAGCTTCTTAAAAACTGCTATCATGGCCCTGGAAAGAGAAAAACTCTGAAGCAGGCTGATTTTCCGAAAATGGAAGACGCGCATATTCATGGTTTTTAAAACAAAGATCTCGTCATGTTCCTATTACATATGAGATTTTAGCCGAAAAGGCTAAGCAGTTTTACCAACAGCATTACGGAAAAGATGATTTTTGTGCTAGTAGACGTTGGATCATAAAATTTAGGCAGAGGTATGGCTTGAGAAGTTTGAAACCCACAGTCAATGAAGTTGAAATGTGGTTAACTGGGGACAACGATATGAATTTAGACAAAGAGGAAGAGGAAACAGAAAATGAAAATCCGAATAACAAAAGAATCAGACATGATGAGGCAACAAGGTGTTTTGAGACATGTTTGCAATGGGCTAAGGAAAATGAGGTATCTTCTCACGAAATTTCCATTTTGAGAAATTTACGAGAAGCATACCAAATGAGTAGAGCAAATACGACAAAAATAACAGATTTTTTTGTAGCACCAAACAAATTAAGTTGAGTTACTACATTTTAATTTTACTAGGTCTAACATTTTTACATAGAAATGCAAAAATGTTTTTTTTTAATTCCAGTTTCTTTTATTTGTATCAATATATCATTATTTATTACATCAATCTTGAGTTTTTTTTTTTTGTTTGTTACATACAAGTAAATTTTAAATAATATTCCAATTGTCCGAATTTTGTGTTACTCCGGATTACCGCGGTTTTAATTGATCCGGAATATCGAGTCTGTACTGTAATATGATTCTGCGCAAGTTTGGTCTAATGGGTTTTTGGTATCTCTAATCACGAATCCGAGCTCAGATTTTAATAATTTAAAATGGCGGATCCAATATGGCGGACTATATAAAAAATTAATAAATAAATGCTGATATACAGGAGTTTCGGAGGTCGCCGATCACGAATATAAAGTCATTTGTAAAATTCAAACTTAATCTGCCATTTGGAATCATCCATCTTGTATCCGCCATCTTGAATTTTGCAAATCTGACTTCAGATTCGCAATCAGCGAACTTGAAAAACCTCCATATTCTAAATTTGGTGAAAATTGGTTGAATTAAAAAAAAATAAAATCTTTCAAGAAAAAATCGATTTGAGATCGATTTCTTTGAGGTTAGGAACAAGTGAGACATCCTGGAGTGGTTACTGGAACCTTCGGCGTAGAAACAAAAAACTGGACGTTCTCCACGAAACACCGAACTACTACACTTTTCTCGACGCGCGTTTCGCCAACCAAGTTGGCATCTTCAGGAGGAGATTAAAACTTTTTAGATTTAGATTAGAATTTCTCCTGAAGATGCCAACTTGGTTGGTGAAACGCGCGTCGAGGAAAGTGTAGTAGTTCAGTAGTGTAGTAGTTTCGTGGAAAACGTCAAGTGAGACATGATGACTTAACTCAGGAGATGGCTTTGGGTTCCGTGGGTTCATTTTTTTAATAGACAAAGGTAACAAACAGGTTTTTTGGGCGTTTTCATACATTTTTACTTGTTTTATGAGGTTAGAAAAAAATGTTAAATTTTCAGATTTTTGATAATTATAGTTCGATGTAGTTCCCTGAGGACCACCCTGTATATAGTGTAATAGAAAAATATTAAAATACAGCATAAAAAGTTATTTAAAAAAATCATGAACCAAAAAACGTAAATTAATTTTTCCGGTACCTATTATTAGTTTTGAAAGATCAGGAAATAGTGGTGTAACTGTATTTCTGAAAAAAAATCCCTCTCTCAGTTTTCTCAGTCTCTCAGTTTTCAACTCATTAAAAATATTAAAGTGGGTCGTGGGGTTGGGGATATCAAATGTTTCATACTTCATTCAAAAATACAGTTTATTGTGACACATATTTTGACGCCATAATCGGTCAAATTGGGTAATACATAAAAAATTAAAATTAACATTCTTACTGAGGTGTTCTGGTTCCGGCGGCATTGTGAATGATATAGTTTTACCTGTAATACAATAGCTATTTCTAATTAAGTTCTAAAGAATGTTCTAGAATGTACTTTTATTCTTTTCATAAAAGTGGCACCTACACCTGCTTCAGTTTCTTCGCAATGAGATAAAAGAAGCCCTTGAAATTAAAAATAATGTCATACGTGTAACAATGCTCTAATTAATTTGAAATAATTTCAGAATGGCGTGTTAATGCTAAAACTAGGTTCCGCGTTTAACCCTATATGGGCAATGGATATGTGGGTGCAGTTGTAACTTTAAGAATAAGTTTGCTTTGTATCATATTTTTTATTCTGCATAATCAGATATATTTTTGTTACATTTATTCAAGATTTATTTAGCAAATAAACTTTTTTCATGGAAGCTATACTTACCTAAGTAATTTACCGGTTTACAGAGCAATAATTATAAACACCTAATTCTAGAAGTTTATAGGCGTTTATAAGAGTTTATATGCTACTGTTTATATAGGTATTATATAGACATCAAAAAAAAAAACGTCATCAAAGTTGGCCGAGAAAAAAAGACGTATTTCTATTCTTAATCGAATTTGTAACCTTATTTACTTGTCATGACTGTCACATCATATGACAGCCAATGTTTATTTTACAAATTGTGACAGTCACTTGTCAAAAAGCTTGACATAACCGAAAAGCTTAGACATGACCGCTATTTCCATCTCTTTCGTTCATAGCCAGAGTTGATGACGTTTTTTTTGGATGTCTATATTTATAGGTGTACAAATAAGTTTCCGCCGTTTGACAAAAGTTGGCGCCACCAGTAAGGTATGGTTAAAATGACAATTTTAACCATACCTTTGGTGGCGCCAACTTAGATGTAAACGTTATTATCGTAAGGTTGGACATCAGGCAACAACATAACCTTAAAATATTACTGATTTTTATCAGTATAATATATTCTTTTGTGTGCGAAAATGTCGAGTTTTGAGCCGAATAAGCGTTATTTGCGGGACCTTTTGATTTACTTCTTCAATTTGAAGAAATCTGCAGACGAGGCGTGTCGATGTGTCGAAGTATGGTGAGGCTGCCTTAAGTGAGAGAAGTTGTCGTGAATGGTTTAAAAGTTTAAGAACGGTGAAATTGACACCGAAGACAAAGAACGTAGCGGAAGGCCGAAAGTGTACGAAGACGCGGAATTGGAAGCATTATTGGATCAAGATTCGTGCCAAACGCAAGAAGAAATTGCACTTACATTAGGAATGACTCAACAAGCAATTTCACATCGGTTGAAATCATTGGGAAATATTCAAAAACAAGGAAATTGAGTTCCATATGAACTGACGCCGAGAAACATTGAACGCCGATTTTTCACATGTGAAATGCTATTTGCCATGCATAAACGAAAGGGTTTTCTGCACCGTATAGTCACTGGTGATGAAAAATGGATCCACTATGATAATTCAAAAAGGAAGAAATCATGGGGACCACCTGGCCATGCTTCAACATCTACAGCTAAGCCAAATATTCATGGAAAAAAACTCTTGTTGAGTATTTGGTGGGATCAGCTTGGTATCGTGTATTATGAGTTGCTCAAACCGAACGAAACCATTACTGGAGCTGTTTACCGAACACAATTGATGAGATTGAGTCGAGCACTCAAGGAAAAGCGCGCCCACTACTATTCCAGACACGATAAAGTTATTCTCCTGCATGATAATGCTCGTCCACATGCTGCGGCGCCGGTCAAAACCTATTTGGAAACACTCAATTGGGAAGTTTTACCCCACCCGCCGTATTCACCAGACATCGCTCATTCTGATTTCCACTTGTTTCGATCGATGGCGCATGACCTGTGTAAGCAACACTTTACATCATATGAATATACCAAAAATTGGGTCGATTCGTGGATAACCTCAAAAGATGAAGCATTCTTCCGACGCGGTATCCGTATGCCACCAGAAAGATGGGAAAAAGAAAAAAGCGAATAGACAATACTTCGAATAAAACGTTAGGTACCGTCCTTTCACAATTTTTTATTAAAAACGGCGGAAACTTATTTGTACTGATACATATTTATGTATCTTCATATATATTACATATTTTGATGTACGCACCTAGCACGATTTATATTTTGTTATACTTTATTCATTTTCGAGCCATAAAGTAAATATTTTCACTTTACATTCTTCAGCATGTCCATCTTTAATCATCTAGTTTCTTACAGCTCCGTCCATACTGAGTAATGTCCTTTAGAAGTATTTGGTATAGAAAATTTATAGAACACCTTTTCTCACACTAATTTTTTTACGCTCAACTCTCACATGACGTGGTGGAGTACAATCGAAGAGAGCAAGTTTGGAAGTCGGGCACATTTGGGCACTTGCAAATATACCCCACCAATACACATTTACTTTTTATTTGCTAATAAAAAAAGGTCCTGGAGTGGTACTGGAACCTTCGGCGTAGAAACAAAAAACTGGACGTTTTCCACGAAACAACGAACTACTACACTTTTCTCGACTGGGTTAATGAGATTAAACCAGTTTTAATCTTCTCCCTGAAGATGCCAACTTGGTTGGCGAAACGCGCGTCGAGAAAAGTGTAGTAGTTCGGTGTTTCGTGGGAAAACGTCCAGTTTTTTTTTTTTTAATAAAAAAAGGAAAAATGCAGGCTTAGCAATCAGTTTGCCATTGCATCAAGACATGACAGCGTGGCTGACGTGTGTCTGAAGTTTTTTGAAATTTGGTTGTAAGAAGCTGTTTACTGCGGGCAGTTTTGTAGTAGTTTTTTTTATCTGTTAGTAATGTGATTTATGTATTGACCGATAGTTGTTGGAGTGGAGGATGGCATATAGCAGACAAGTTTTGTTTTTTTTTTAAAGCAACAACTTTGTTTTTTTATGCCGACGTTTCGACATGTTAACGTCCTGGAGTGGGTACTGGAACCTTCGCCGTAGGAAACAAAAAACTGGACGTTTTCCTGGAGCACCGAACTACTACACTTTTCACGACGCGTTTCGCCAACCAAGTTAGCATCTTCAGGAGAAGATTAAAACTGTTTTAACTGTTTAACTGTTTTAATCTTCTTCAGGAGAAGATTAAAACTGTTTTAATCTTTTTCCTGAAGATGCCAACTTGGTTGGCGAAATGCGCGTCGAGAAAAGTATAGTAGTTCGGTGCTTCGTGGAAAACGTCCAGTATTTTATTAACGGTTTATTCAAGGCTAAAACTTAAAAGTAAAAAACACACGAGTTTCGATAAAGTTTCGAAATGAAGACAAATAACACATACCCACAAAAAATTTTTTTGACTATGGATAAGAACATAGTTTTTCCTTGTATTTTTTGACGCTGAATCCAAATGCGGTGTCCGTTTAACCGCAGCACGTCAGGATCAAGGTCATTTCAAGGTCAAATCGCGAAATAAAGGCTTAAAAGAGAATAAACCCATATATCTTTATGTTTCTGGGATCGCTTACCATATCACGTGACTTCGAAGGGCACTCCAAGGTTAAATCACTAAAAAACGGATTAATGAGGCAAAAGTTTGTGTCTTTATGTTTTTAAAGTTGCTGAATCCAAATCTGAAACCCATGATAGAAGACCGTAAATGGTCTCATTTTCATCATGTACCTTAGGCTGTATTAGGGAAATGTGGTTAAGGATTTTCGGTTTCGTGAATGTATTGCTATTATTTGTTAAGGTAAAAGATATCTAAGTCCGTGTATCCTGTACATTAGATGAGTTGATACCAATTCTCGTAGCTACCTTACTGAATATCATCTAACTACATAGTAATCATCCTACTGAAAATCAGGAGAGTGAATCGATGGAATAAACGTGTTTAGACTCCTTCAACCATACACACACTTTTGCGTGTGTGCGCTGATGCACGCGTGTGTATAAAAGAGTGTGTACTTGTGTGCGTATGCATGTGTGCATGTGCGTGCATATAGAATGCCTGCTGCCCCAGAGGATGCTGGAGATGGTGACCACTGCCACTAAACGGACACCGGATTTGGATTCAGCGACCCCAGAAACATAAAGATATATGGGTTTATTCTCTTTTAAGCTTTTATTTCGCGATTTGACCTTTAGAAATGACCTTGATCCTGACGTGCTACTGTTTAGAGGACACCGGATTTGGATTCCAGCGACCCCAGAAACATAAAGATGTATGAGTTTATTCTGTTTTTTAATTTTTTATTTATTTCGCGATTTGACCTTGAAATGACCTTGATCCTGACGTGCTACAGTTAAATGGACACCGGATTTAGATTCAGCGTCAAAAACACAGAAAAACATGTTCTTATCCATAGTCGAGAAAAAATGTTTTTTTGTGGCCTGTCTAATTTAAAAAACATTCTTTAAAATTAATAAAACTAAAAATTATTATAAATTTATTAACATAATTAAATTTAGTTATTAACATAAACATATGTCACTAACATAAATTACACGTCATTAACCTAAGTTAAAAATAAAAAATCTTAATAACCCTTTTCTTAATAGCATATTATAGTTATAGATTAAAGGGATGATATCAATAATTAGGTACACTAGTTTACAAAAAAATTACTTATTTTTTGTTCATCGAATGAAATATATTTTTTTTTACGTATGCTACGTAAGGTAGTTAATAAACTGTTCTTTGTTTTTCGCTTGCACGTCATAATCATTAGATAAAACGGTTTCTGTTTTGATCTACCCGCAGTAGTTTTTAGTAGTAGTAGATTTTTTTGTTCGATTCTGTAAAGAACGTAGTGAAGTACATACGGTAGATTTCTTTAAAAATGTCGATTAGAGTGTCAAAATTAATCCGAAACGTTTCTGCTACGTTTGTGGCAAAATTGTTCAGTTAAATCTAAGGTAGTTAATAAATTGTTTTTTGTTTTTCAACTGGCATAATTCTTAGATAAAACGGTTTATGTTTTTGATCTACCCCGCAGTAGTGTTATTGATTTTTTGTTCGATTTCGTAAGCAACGGAGTGGAAGTAAATGCGGTAGATTTCTTTAAAATATTCTAAGTCTAGATTGTGCAAAATTAATCCGAACCGTTTTTGCTACGTTTGTGGGAAATTTGTTTAGTTAAATCGAAGTTATTCTATAACAAACTCACTGCAAAACGCCTATTTACATTATTTTGGATTTCCGGTGTCACATCAAAATAAATACTGGGCTCCTCATGTGGTTTGCGCAAACTGCAGACTGGTCTTCAACTACTGGTATTCGGGCCGGCGTTACTAACTTATGTAGTGACTTCAAGAATCTTTCTGAGTTTAAACTAAAAAGAAGGAAGATTTGAGGGTCCTCAAATCAGAAAAATTTTGGATGATAAAAGATTTGAGAGCTTTTTTGATGGACGTTGAAAAGGTTGCCTGGAATTCCTTCAAACTTGTCGTTCGAGATTTTTCAGGTAATAGAAAAAATGATAATTATCAAGAGATCGTTGCAAACTTATTGCAGAATTACGAACGGATGGGTGTGAATATGTCTCTCAAAATTCATTTTTGCATTCTCATCTGGATGTTTTTCCAGAAAACCTTGGAAGTATGAGTGATGAACATGGCGAACGATTTCACCAAAATCTGAAATATTTGAAAATAATTATCAAGGTTTTTGGCACCATAACATGTTAGGAGACTATTGCTGGTCTATTATGAGAGATACGGATACAAGTATTTACAAGAAAAGAGCGAAAACTCGTTTTTTTATATCTTGAAAGTTTCACGACCTGATCTTCTTTAAATATTTTTCCCAAGTTGTGGAGGCTAAACTAAAACGAACGTATATGTTTCATTTCATGAAATAAAAATCTTGTAAACCAGTGTTATTATTATTTATGCATGAATGTACCTAGTAGAAAATATGTACATACATCTTTGTTATTAATATGTACCTATTATTTGTTTGATTAATGAAAATTTTGTGCATTATCAAATTTAATTTGACTGGAGCATATTTAAGAATGAAATTTTTGTTTCTGTTTATATTCATTTTATTTGTGTATTAGTTATACTTGGGATACCCTTAAGTTTGATTTGATTTTGTTTATTTTACTTCCACATCCGCCTAGTGGAGTGAAATTATAGTATTCATGACCTTTTTTAAAAACTTTTTATTGTCTAAATAGATATAAAATTTGTTTAAAAAAGACAAATCAATATTTTTACAAATGGGTTATCATACATGTTAATATAGGTCTTGAAGTATAAAAAAAATATCAATAATTTTAACAACGGTACTACGGCCAACCGGAAGTGGGTCTAATTTTGACCTAAATAGAGAATTAAGCATATTTTGGGAGAAGTGTCAATGACAAAAAGATTCAGAATGCAAAAATAGTCTGAATATGTATGTATTTGCGGTTTTGAAAAGATTTTTTATATGGTTAGTAAATACGCGGACTTACGACCCATTCAGCTGCTGTTGAGTTTACTCAACTGTCATGATTAGCTTGTTCATACTACTGTTACGCTTAATGATTTCTAAAGCTGTTTGTTACATTTCTAACTAATTTTAAATTATTTATGTCTGTCCTATGGTTGTTGTCAAACGCGTGTTGGCCAACAAGATTTTTCCGTTCTGCCATATTTTAAATGAGCCATGTGTTCTTGAAATCTAGTCAAAATTGATCTTTTTGTTTGCCTAATATACTTTTGATCACAATCTTTAAAACTTATTTCGTATATTCCTGTATATATATTTTTTTGTCAACAAAATACGTACGGGCCGACGATCTAGTATACCTACCTACCGTACATATGATCTTCCAGGAACCTAAATTAATGAAGTACCACAATAACTTAACGATGCAGTTGATGATGTTGAAGATGTTTATGAGTTAGATTCCTCATTTCTGTAATATTGTAAATGTATGTATGTTTTCTTTTTTAACTCTGACAGTTGTGAAGTTTTGTTATTTTTTATTAAAATAAAATTGTTCCTTATTTTTTTTTGTGATATTTTAGTTTAGAACATGTTCGGTCCAAATTTTATTTTTTTTTCAAATATTTTAAACTTATATTTGAATTATATTTCATATTATCTTATTTTTTATTACCTTCTCTACATCCTAAAATAAATATTGGCCCTATACTTTGATTTTTTAAGCGAATCAATTAGTTTTCTTTAATTTCCCTAAACTTGTAAAAATATGACTTACTTGGTTATTGCACTAAGGTCTTCAATTGAGCTTTCATTGGACTACTTTACTTGTAAAATTAGAACATTGTTGCTCGTAGAGTTATTGAGTAAACAGAAAATAATAATAAAAAAAAAAAAACAAAGTTTTTCACCTTGTACATTGAAAACTAAGTATTTCACTACTTCTTATGATCTCTTTTTTTTACTTAAATTGACTTTTTCTACAAAACCTTAAAGTTCAGATAAAAAACCTGTATATGAACCTTATGTTCGTATGACTGAAATGAATGCTTTTTGTGGCGTTTTATTTATGTATAAATCATATTAATCTAATTATATTTGAATATACGAGTAGTAGTTAGTGTTCATACACATAGACTGGTTGTGACTGGTGATTTAAAATGAATGCTATTTTCGCTTGAGATTTAGATATGTTTTAGGTCTATTTAGGCAAAATAATTTTGATTTTATTTTTTGTTACACATCGTATATTTCCTATATGCGGGAAGTCAATCAATTAATCGAAAAGTATACATCTTAAGACAAGAACAATAAAAATGATTGAACGGGGTTGAGGAATGTAAAAAAATAGAATCCCAATATTGTCGGCCATATGTAGGTAAATAATGGAATTGTTCATTTGCACAAATAAGTAGATACGTGCTGTGTATGTGAAAGGTAGTTTTATGTGCAACCCGCATTAGGTGAATCTCCACTTTTATCTTTCTGAAGGAGACGATCTTGTTTTACTGTTCTGATTAATCCCGCACAAAAGTGGGGGTGGCTGCATCTTTCCACAATTAACTATATAAAGTCGATCATCCTTAACGGAATTAGTTACATATATTGCAGCTCAGTTAGTTTACGTATTTATGTGGAATATGAGGCTGGTGAGTGTCGTTAAAGTGATTTTGACAACTAAGTAGTGAGAAAAGATCAAATTCGTATAAAGTACACGTGGTGTTTTGGAAAGAAGATAGAACCACCAAACTATATTGAAACTCTTTTTTTTCAAGCATGTCTAACGTATTTATTAGTATTTTTTTTTGGTTTTAAGGTACAAGGTTTTGATTTACATTTTGACAACTACCGACAGTGTTTACGAGTATATGGACTACGAAAAAAAATATTTTACAGGGTGTTCCACCTAAGTTGGTTTCTTCCGTGACTCTCTTAGTGTAGATTTAAGAAAAAAATGTTTTCAATAAAAGTCAGCCAAAATAACGTGGTGCATATTTGTAAAATATATCTAATCATACAGGGTGCTCCATTGATGTTACCGCTATACAACATTGTTATTTTAAACGAAACTTCCTGAATATTTGTATATTTTTGGATACTCCACTCATTTGAAGGTTAACTTTATGTATAGTATACATGGTACCTAAAACTCACAGTTTTGGATATGTTCAACTGTTTTTGAAAATTATCACGATGAATGTGTTCTGAATACTTCTAAATTACGTTTCAACCAAAAAAGTTAAAGACGTGCGGTTTGAATAGTTCGATTCCTCATGATTCATGAATTATTTTTTCATTCTCATTGTTGTAAAATGGTGTAGGTACGTTATTTTGTGCGGCAAAACTGATAGTTTTCCAACAGCAATAACTTGTTTTAATGTAATGACCCACATTAACTTATGTCGTTGAACGAGAAACTGAATTATCTTTTAACTGATATTGGTGGTCCATATCTATCTCCTTCAGTTTTCGATAAGAAACGATTCTTTTTCAAAGTTCGTGAAAAAAGAGATTTAAAACGAACAAGTTTGACAATATTATTTACAGCATTCACTGACAACAATGAATACAGAACGTACTAAAAACGAAAAGCAAACGAAAAATAATAAAATACTACAATTATAACAAAGACAAATAATAAAAAGAACAATAAAAAGAAAAAACATTACCTACACATAAACAATTTTGGATCCAGATCTCTAAATATATAAAAAACAAAGTTTACATTACTGGACCAACGGCTATGGAAAATATGCGTCAACGTATCACAGTAGCTTTTCGAGAAGTTTCTCCCAAAATACTAGCGTGTAATGGTCGTTTAAAAATGAAATTCGTTTGTGTATTGACCAAAACAGACGAATTTTCGAGTTTTGAACTTAAAATGGTTTATGTGTGTAATGTTTTTGTTGAATTTATTTATCGTGTTTTATTATTTACATTTATTAACATCGTATTATTTTTGCTTGTGTTTCGTTCTTACTACGTTCTGTGATCATTGTTGTCAGTAAATGCAGTAACAGTGTCAAAGCCTACTTGCTTCTTTTACGTATTTTTTACGAACTTTGGACAACAAATTTTCCCTCGAAAACTGATGGAGAAATATCAGGACAACCTACCTATTTTCGCGTTCAACGGTATAAGTTAATTCGTGGGTAATTCCATTTTGAAAAAAAAGTTATCAGGTTCGACAACTGGTATTTGCGACACAGAATAACGTAAATTTTGTATAGTGCAAATAAAAGAATAATTTATGACTAATCGACCAATCCAAACCGCACGTCTCTATCTTTTTTGGTTTAAACGTTATTTAAAAATATTTAGAGCGCTGTCATTGTGATATTTTTCAAAAACAATTCAATATATTCAAAACGGTGGGATTTATGTACAATGAATGTATGGTGAATAAAGTCGATCTAAAATTTAGTAGAATATCCAAAAATGTAAAAATATACGGTGCGTTCCGTTTAAAAATAACGAAGTTGTGTAGCGGTTACAGGAAATGGAGCACGCTATATGAGACATATTTTACAAATACGCAGCACATCTTTTTGGGCAACTTTTATTAGACCTAGAACATTTTTTGCTTAAATTTACAGAGAACATAGTTATAGACGAAACTCCTTAGGTGAAACACTCTGTATAACAGTTAAGCACATTTGCTGTTGTATCTTTTAAGGTTATAAAAAAGTAACAATTGAATTTTGAAAAATCACAAAACGAATCAGACATCAGTTGTTTTAAATGGAACACTCTGTATATTTTTACTTTTCTGCAACAATTCTTTCCCTTGATTTCAAAAAATGCATATGTACTTGACATTTAAGTTGAAAACTGTTTGCCATGAGCGAAAAAACTATTATTAAAGAATTAGATTGCCATAAAAAAACAAATTGTTGTTGTCTATTGTTAATCACTTCACAATTTACAATTGATGTGAAACGTCAGAAGTGGGATGGTAATACTATGCGACTATTAATACACGAATGTGTAGATAGTATACGTATAAAATATACACGAATAAAACTTATACATATTAAATACAGTATGAGTGAGTTCACCTAAATGTCTACTACATATAACTTAAGTATAATTAACTGATACATATTTTAAGCACATAAACACTATAAAATAATATCTGAATATTAAGATGGTGGGTTATACGAATGTTAGGATGGTGGGGTATGAATATATGGATTCATTAATGGAGTAAAAAAGAAAGAGCTTTTTTAAGCTCTTCTTCTTCTTCTTCAAAATATTTAAAAAAAAACTTGGACGTGGAAGTAGTGATTCCGTTACCAGCCGCTTTTAAATGTACAAGGTGATCGATTCATCATAGGAAGTGAGTTTTTCACAGAAACGGCTGAGAGAAATTAATTTCTGACATCAAAAAAACGTCATCAAATCTGGTTGTGAACGAGAGAGATGGAAATAGCGGTTATGTCGAAGCTCAAAACGAAATTTTGGTGTTGTCTAAGTTTTGATAAGCGGCTGTCACAATTATAAAACAAATAATGGCTCTCACATAATGTGGCAGCCTTGACAATTGAATAAGGTTATAAATTGAAAATAGAATAGAAATATATATTTTTTTGCTCGGCCAACTTTGTTGACATTTTTAGATGGCTTATTACATTAATTATGAGCTCTTTTTCTATTTAACACTTTTTTTTGTGCTTTGGATATTTGAAAAGTTATAATCGATTTATTACTGAGTCCACTATCTATTTTCTCGTTAACTGATATTAAATATTGTTATAATACATTAACACTTGAACATTTTTCCACTTAACACTGAAACATTTTCTTCATCTCTGCGTTTTTCGCCAACCATGTTGCCATCATCAGGATATGATTGGAAAAGTTAAATATAAGTATCCATTATACTTACACTAAAAGTTCACAGGGGGGTTCACCGACCCGTGAAGGTTCCTTCAACATGAGCAGTAGATATGGTAGATAATTAGAATATTTACCTCTTGACTGCCATGGTAATTTCCTGATATGCCGAACTTACATTTCCCTTATATGCACATTTTGATCCGCTGAACATCATGGCGTTGCCATAATTTGGCCGAGATCACTCGAAATGCCAATTTTGGGAGGAAATTGATCAAAATGACAATTTATCAATTGGAATGAAATGATAAGAGGGGCCTTTTTCTCAGATCCTTTATTTATGACTTGCTACCGGTTTCGGTCACTAAATGACCATCATCAGGCAACAAAAGTTACAATAGGCTACAATTGATATTTAAAGTTAGTGCATGTGATCTATCTGTTATTTATAAGAATTGTTGCATGTATAATTATGCATGGTTTAAAGTTTATTTTTACATTTTATTTGTGTTAAGAAGAAAAAGCATATTTATTTATTTAATAGAAAACATATTTTAGTTTACTTGGTTATTGGAGAGTTAAAAAATATTTGGTTTACTTACGTATTACTTTAATTTTGATTATTGATATGTCAAAATTCATCTAGTAGATGTATCAGTTTTTTGTTTTCTTTTCTATTCTGTCGATTAACTTTTTCCCAATCCACTAGATTAGGACATAACATCAATGATCAAAATTAAAACTATTAATCTAAGTAAAACTAATATTTTTTAACTCCTGATAACCAAGAATAAATTGTTTTCTTATTAAATAAATAAATGCTTTACTTCATAATTAATAAATAAAATGCAAATAAACTTTAAACCATGCATAAATACTACGTGCAACTAATTTTTATAAATAACAGATAATCACATGACTAACTTTAAATCATATTGTAACTTGTACTTGTTGCCTGATGATCATATTGAGATGACCGTAACAATCATTAGGTAAGGATTTGTGAAAAAGGCCCTCATATCATTTCTTTACATTGAGAAAAATGAACTTACATTTTGCCATACTCCAAAGACTTAATTAATGACATTTTGCTACATTTACACATATTTAGACATATTTACCTAGACATTTTTCAGTATCTTCAGTTCTTCACCATGATGAGCCATTGATCATCATGGTGTATCTAATTTGTCTACTATACACCAAATTGTCATAGTCTAAATTTTGTCGCTAAGTAACATAATTAATCTTCAATCTACGGTTTTCCAATATTTTATTCAGATATTATTTCCGTCGTATTTCGACGCACTGAGTCAGAAAGCCCGAGTCCGACGACAAATCAAAACAGTTTTTTCCTAATGTCATAAATAGAGCCCTTTTTGGGGCAATTTCTCTCCAATATTGGCACAGCATTTGGCCCAAATTTTGACAACACCCTAATGTTCGAGGGTCAAATAATTCGTAAATTATAGAGTTGGTCAAAATAAAATTATTTAAATGGGTACATAACTTGAGTGTATGTGGACAAAGATTTTTATATAAATTGAAAAAAAAATGGTAATTTCCTTAGATCTCTAGTCTGTTTTGGGTGGAAAATAGAGACCCCAATAAACCCAATCATATTCAGCATCCCAAAAATATAGGAAAACATATATTTGTTACATTTTACACATTATCAGGCGTTAATACAGTATTTGCTTATAGGACAAATATTTGTGATTTTCCAGCAGTTTGGGCCAAGATCTTTGTTCTCGACAATCAAGAGGTTAATAGAATCGAAATATTAATAATTTAACTTTAGTTTTAATCACCTCGTGGTAATGCCACCATGGTTGACGAAACGCGCGCATTAAGCGCAAAAAAGTGTCGGTGTGAAGTGTAAAAGTGTTCAAGTATGAATTTTTTTCAACGCTGAAAGTCCCAATTCTTCAATATTACAATACTTTGTCAGAAATAATAAAGTATGATACACAAAAAGGTTCACATCCCCGGTACTACTAAGTATTAAATTTCATGATTTATTGTTCAACGTTTATTAAGATATCGAAAAAAATCTTAACGTGTAATTAGAAAACAAAAAAAAAAACATTATTAATTAATATTATTTTTATATGTTATAATATTAATTAATATTATAACATATTCTCTAATTTTGATTATACCTATATGTTGCAGCAACACTGTATAAAATAATTACATTATGAGTTACATTAATATTCCTCGATTACTTATTCGTTTTTTTTCTACTTGTTTTCAGTTAATAACAGCCTTTCTGGGGCTCTGTTCTGCAGCCCGACTGGATAACCTCTATCTACCTCCAGGTGAGAAAGGGGCTGGTGGTGGCTCGGATTTATCAGTACCTCATATTTTGACAATTTTATTCTTTTAAAAGCAAGTTTTAGATAGAGTATAAAATAGTTTTTATCCGATATTTGGCACTTCTTTGGTTAGTTTTTTAAACATCAGAAAATGAACGAGATGTTGATAAATTTGCCGAATTTGAATTCGTCGATGATCAATCTTTATTGACCTATCAACTCTTTTTGATTTCTCGACATCCTAAACACACACCACGCAATTCAAGGGTTAATCAAGGGTCAACCCACACGAAGTGATCCAATAAATGAATTTTTGATTGCTCGGCTGTTTTTATTTGTTTAAATGTTACTCCCCTTCATATTGGCAGTTAAAAATATGTCCATATACCGGTGCGGGCCAATTTTTGAGTTTTGCAGACATTAGCGTTAACTTAAATAACTTTGGACTCGATTATGATAAAACGTTGAATCACACGTCTTCAGAAAATTCTCTTCTTAAATTTGGTCGTGTATATTAAAAGCCATATGTCAAGCCCAATATATGAAAATGACCTCTAAAGTTAGGTATCGAAACGTAACGTATTCCACTTTTTACAACTAGAATTTTCCATAAAGAGTTGAAATGTCAATTTTTTTTACTGTAACTAGATATGACTCACCATGGCTAGAGTAAGAACTTTGATAATAATGCCTTTTTTGATGAATTTTTGAAAATTGGAATTCTTGTATTTTTCGAAAGTTTGAGGCCTCATCTCGCTGATGGGGCTTGATATAAAAAAATTGTTTTTAATTGATTTTTACACAAAGTATACATCTACGAGTATAATCTAATAAATACTGTAGGTATACTGTCGGGTATACTGTCGGGTATTCTGATTCATATAATTTTCGTAATTCCAGAGTAGGCTTACAGTTTATGTGCGCCTGATCGTGTTGCTACTGAATAGCGATAAAATTTGAGTAATAGTAATTATAATACTTACCATTATAATTATAATACTTAGATTACTAATGTACTAACGATAACATTGAGTAGTCTATTTGCATGGAACACTGTTATATACACGTACATATGTATGTATAACTAATAATACAGGATAAGCCTTTCTAAACCTTTAAACGACAAAGCGTTTCTGCACATATGCAACACCTCACCTGCATTGCTAACTAACTTACAAAATGGCTGCTGTTCAAATCTGCTGAAAAAGGCGGGGTTTATTCTATTGCCTATACATTAGTATACAGATCAGTGATCCCCACGATCCGACACCGAGTTGTGTGAACTGGATATTAGAAATACGCCATTTTATAAGTATGCATATTTTACTGCAATTGAAAAGTTTTCAATTTGTCTGTCGATGGATTCTATGTCTATCTATTTATTCATTCATGGTCGCCGTCTAGAATTGTTTCTATCCGAAACAGATATTTTTATTATCTGTTGCTATGTAGCTGTTTAATAAATCATCAATACAATATCTAATGTGGTTTTCTATATGTTTCCATTTAAAAAATTGAAGATGGCGGCCATGTACAAAAAGTGAATCAACTTGTCTACCAATTGGAGAAAAATATGTAAAAATATGTCTAGTTATAGAATATCAAAATTAGGTGTCATAGCTTCACCTCCTTTTTTACGTGAGAGCATTTTCCAGATTTTCTAGAAACCCTTATTTTTTGGAATAGGTAACGGAAATGGTAATGGCAATGGAAAGACAAATGGGAACGGAGGCAACGATAATGGCATTGTAAATGGAGGAAAACCTCCTCCGGTATATGGCCCTCAAATGGGAATGGCATTGGGGGAAATGGCAATGGAGGGAACGGAGGAAATGGAGCGAACGGAAATGGCGGTAACGGAAATGGCGGTAACGGAAATGGAGGGAACGGAAATGGAGGGAACGGAAATGGAGGGAACGAAAATGGAGGGAACGGAGGAAATGGAAATGGGAATGGAGGAAATGGGGGTGATGGAGGAAACGGGAAGGGGAGGTGGAAACGGCGGAAATGGATATGGTCCTAGCGGGAGTGAAAATGGGGAAGTTATACCTATAATCTCTTACGAAAACGTTAATAATGGAGATGGAAGTTACAAATGGAGGTAAAGTATATGTTATTATTCGAATAACTAGTAGAAGTAGTCAGTAGTAAGTAGTAAAGTTTTACAATATTTCATTAGATATGTTATTAGATAAATATTGTTAGAAATTGGTTAACTGCGACCAGGAGGAGAATTTCAGCTTAGAAACAAATTCACGCATATGACAGTGGCGGCCGATGGAATTTGACATGCTCGTATTTTCGTAAGAATGCATGGAACTCGCACCATATTTTAAGGGGTGATGACTAGACCTAAGTAGAAGGATATGATAGCAAGAAATCCTCAAATGAATCTTGCAATTTCTTTTTATATGTCTTTTTCCCCACAGGATTTTGGAAACGGCTTGCAAAATATTTGCGAATTATTTTTTTTCACAATTACTATCTATCTAACTTCATTACTATCAATTACTATCGCAAAAATCGCAAATACTTTGCAAGCCGTTTCCAAGATCTACTGGGGAGATTTTGGAAAAAAAAATACAAGTTTAATTTAAAGATTCTATTGAAGGGCAAATGACGCCCTAATATAAAAAGTGTTACCTAATTTTGACGAGCAGTTTATAAACATAAATCCAGTACAAAAAATAACGAGCCACAAAAAAACGACATCAAATCTGTCGGTGAACGAGAGAAATGGAAATAGCGGTTACGTCGAAGCTCGAAGCGAAGCCTTGTTGTTGTCAAACTTTTGACAAGTGGCATCATGTAACAGCCATGACAATTAAATAAGGTTATAAATTTAAGATTAAGAATAACAATATGTCTTCTTTTGCTCGACTAAATTTGATGGCTTTTTTTATGGCTCCTTATTGTTTCTAAATGTAACGTCTATTTTATTTAATGTATTGTTTAATGGCCACAATTAAATTTCAGTTACGAAACCGGCAATGGAATAATAGCTGAGGAAGAAGGCGAGCTAAAGGGAGCTGGAACAGACGAAGAAATTCAATCGGCAGTCGGTTCGTTCTCCTATACTGCTCCCGATGGCACCGAAATTAAATTGGAATATACTGCTGACGAAAATGGTTTCGTGCCTGTTGGAGATCATCTTCCGACTCCTCCACCTATCCCACCCGAAATATTAAAGTCGCTAGAAGACAATGCAGCGGACGGTGGGGGAGATGAAAACGAAACGGTGATGGGTACCCTAGTGGTAACGGAAATGGTAACGGAAATGGTAATGGAAATGGTAACGGAAATGGTAATGGAAATGGAGGCGGAAATGGAAACGGAAACGGGGATGGCAATGGGAATGGATATGTATATGGCAACGCAATGGAAATGGTAATGGAAACGGTAACGGAAATGGCAATGGAAATGGAAACGGTAATGGCCATGGTAATGGAAACGGCAACGCAAATGGTAACGGAAACGGTAATGGCCATGGTAATGGAAATGGTAAAGAAAATGGTAATGGAAATGGTAAAGAAAATGGTAATGGAAATGGTAACGCAAATGGTAATGGCGATGGTAATGGCCACGGTAATGGAAATGGTAATGGGAACGGCAATGGAAACGGGAATGGCAATGGAAATGGATATAGATATTAAATTGGTGAGTAATACTAATTTTGATTAACAATATTTTATTTTTACATCCACGTAGAGGAGGTAGTGAAAATAAATTAAACCTGTGAAATTCTTTGTGAACATGAATCCTGAACTTTTTAAAAAGTATGGCCTGATTTGATTAAAAGTTGGTAATAACGTTTTTATTTATATAGGGCGATTGACGGCGAACTGTACATACCATAATGGTAGAATGGGAAAACCTAAAGTACCGAAATACCGTTAGAAAAAACGTTCTCACATGTCCTCACAAAGTGATGTTATGTATAATCGCCTAAGAGTTATTTCTACAGGCAGACTAACTTTGCTGTACTCTCCAGTTACAGGATTCTAGACAAATTGTCTGAACTCGGGGTGATCTAATTTTGCGAATGGAATATTACACGCTAGATTAATTTTCACTAAATCAAGTTTCTGTTTAAATTGTTTCTGTCTGTCTCGCGCACTCATTACCACTTACACGAGTTTTATGTTTGTCTGTAGCAACATTCTTAAAACGGCTGTTTTTCACATCACATACGGTACAATGAAGTTCACTGCCATTAAAGGTTATTTTCGGAAAATTGTTTATCCTACGTTCCACCGTAACACCTGATGGACGCTGTCCCGATATTTTTACAAACTTATTCGACCATTGTACCATGAATGACGTATTGACCAGCGCAGTTTAACTAATACTAACTACATTATGTTCACGTTCGCGACTTTTGGAACGTGACTTAACTGGTTAAAGTGGAGCGCATAACACGGCGGACAGGTTATATTTTAGAATATAATGGCGTTATTTGATCGAACTACGATTGTAATATGTATGTAATATTATAAGTTGATATCATAAGTTGTCGATGTATTTTATTAATGTGGCACATATAACAGTATTCCAGTCGCGTTAAGATTGGTCCTAGAATCTATATTAACTTACGGACTCTAGTAATAATGTTACTGTTCCTTTTATACTACTTGTTAAATTAAGAACAAAATGTTGATTTAATTGATGAAATAAACGTATCCGTTGCTATACGAGGTGCGTTAATTAAGTAATGAGACTGGCAACGTAGCGCCCGATCTAGCAAAATTACGGAGACGGGACTTGGAAGGGGTAGGTTAACATGTAATCCACAACAGTACAAGTTTGAACTTTTCAGAGTCATTTGTTTGTTCTTTGTGACTGTTTTCGTAAACTGTTTTTTTCTAGTGCGTTTTAAAAACGGGTGACATTAATTTTGAGCAACGGTATGCTCAGGTTTGCTTCAGACCTGGACACAGCGCAACGGATACTTTTGCAAAACTTCAACACGCCTACGGAGACAGTGTTTTTCAAGAACACAGGTTTTTCGGTGGTTTAAGGCATTCTCAGACGGAAGAGAATGAATTTATGGAACGTGTCATTACTAGTGATGAGACTTGGGTGTTTGAGTACGACCCGGAAATCAAGAGTCAAAGCATAGAATGGCACACTTCAAGCTCTCCAAGACTCAGAAAAGCAAGAATGAGCAAGTCGAAGATCAAATGCATGCTGATTTGCTTTTTTTGATAGCCAGGGGAATTGACCACGAGGTTGTGCCTCCAGGCCACACAGTAAATCAACACTTTTACAGAGAGGTTCTTGAAAAACTTCGAAAAGAGGGTCATGTGTGAGGGCCAAACATTAAGAACAACTGGATGCTGCATCACGGCAATGCGCCTTGTCACACAGCCATTTCAGTAAACGAGTCTTTCTAAAAACATTCCTGTGGCTCCTCAGCATTCGTCTGACCGGAGTCCTTTTTCTCTTCGAGATTTAATAATCACCTCAAGCGACGTCATTTTGGGACCATGAAAACATTCAAACGGCTGTAACCGACCAGCTGAAGGCTATCCAGTATATGAGTTCCAGCACTACTATAAGGAATGGAAGAACCGTTTCCAGCGCTGTGTGGCTTCCCAAGGGAGTTCTTTTGGAGACAACACTGGAGTGTAATTCTATTCCACTTTGTATAACAGTATTCCAGTCGCATTGAGACTGGTCCTGGGACCTATTATTATTAACTACGGACTCTTGTAATAATGTTACTGTTACTTTTACATTACTTGAAACATTAAGATCAAAATGTTGATTTAATTGATAAAATGAAAGTATTCGTTAATGAATTTCGTTAATAAATTCGTTAAGAAAGTTCATATTCCCAGGATCTACAGTATTTAGGCCATCTACTGTTTTTATTATCTATTAATAGTACTTCATTGTTTATACTCGAAATTAATATTGTTGTCTACGCATATTCAGCTTCGGCAGTATCTGTTGCGGATACAATTTTAAGTGATTATGAGACCAAAAATTTATAACCAGTTATTTCTTAATATCAAAAGCTTGTAAATATTTAAAAATGGTCTGAAATAATTTTTATTGGACAGATGTTTTTATATACTCGATTTTTCCCTAACTTGACATACATAATTACTTATTGTAATTACACATAAATGTAATGTTTTAAGTGTTATTTGTAATTTATTATTTTGTTCAATTGAGAATTCATATACAACGTTTTCATTTTCCTACGTGAACATCTAAACGAATAAATAAATAGAACTGATAAAATATCGAAAACAATAACTAATATCTATGTATTTGTCGGTTTCAGGACTAAACTACGCGACTTGTCCGCCAGAAGCTAGATGCCAATATGTTACATTAAGTTGTTTATATTAGCGTAAGAAATTTAATTTATTATTATAAAATAAGTTACCTGTTTTTACAGTACATTGTTGGTGTACAAATAGAATAAATAGTCATTGTTTTAATTTAAATAATACGTATACAGGGCGATTACTAAGTCGACTCCATATTTTTTAAAAGCATGTAGAACTATTCAAAACAAACATTTTTACCCAAATACCATTTTTCAATAAACTCAAAAATGAAAAAGTTTCCTTATTAATTTTGAAAATAGAATTTATCCAGTCCTGTGTTCAATTTAAAGGGACGGTAAATTCGAAATCCAGTATTTTCTTATCTTATGTTGTGTAATGATTCTGTATTTAGAATTTCATTGTATTTTCGAAATTAATAATAGGACAACATTTTTATTTTTGAGCTCTTTGAAAAAATGTTATCGAAACAGTTTTAAGCCCTGTTAAAAACTCAACTTATGAATCACCCTGTTATATATTGAAGTAAAAACCACCAATTGTTGACGATTATGCTATGAAATGGTTACTGAATACTGTGTAAAGAAAATAGTTACTATGTGATTGTAATGTCATATTTTACTGGTAAAGACGTTACTATAAAAATATGATATATTTTTACGTTATATTTATATGCAAGGATGAATATTTGTGAATTGTGAAAATCAAAGATTTTTTTGAATACAGTTGATTCACACTGAGTTATCGTATTAATAATTTTCCTTCTTGTGTTGTCCGACACTATTCACTTTATCTTATAGGTAACGACAGTGACCGAAATTAATCACCCAGAAAGCTTTGTGGGCAATTAAATATGTCTACAAAGAATTATGGACAAAAAATTTGGGCAATGGGCGGAGCCGAGTTATTGCTAGTAATACAGGGTGACTGGTGATAAAGTGTACAAACGCTGGGTAGTGATTGTACACCTTAAATGCAACAAAAAAAGCATAAGGGAGAAATTTCAGGATTCGTGTTTTTTTTCGAAAAAACGTGATTTTTCGCCTAAAACTAACCATACCTCCTGAACTATTGGTCCTACAGCAAATTAAAAAAATCCATTGAAAAGTTCATCAAAACTCCTTGAAAGAAACATACTTTTCAAAATTTCTAAATTTCCTAAATTTTACAAAATTTGACTGATCAAACGATTTTATTGTCTTTCAATAGTGTGCACATTTCACAAAAACTTCTTTTATTTTTTTAATAAGCTTTCCAACGGTATACTCATTTTTGAAAAATTGCCTATCAGGTAGAAGAAAACGCATTTAAAAAGTAAATGAATGTAGCCTAGATAGAAGAGGAAGAGGGGGCAAAAGAAAGCATAGCAAAACAGTCTTCCATAATTCAAGTTTTTAATTTAAGTACTTTTTTTTAAATCAAGTACGAATTAATTGTTTATCAAGTTAAGGAGAATAAACTCTTTTCAAGAATAAACTTGCAAACGAACAGTCTCTTCTTCCTATCCAAACGGGGAACGTCTCGTAGAGGTATCGAGGTCAAGAGCAACTTTTGTGCATTTGAGGTGTACAATCACCACCCAGCGTTTGTACACTTTATCACCAGTCACCCTGTATATTCAGTATAATTGACAGTATGCTCAACCACTCACATTTACATGGCAAAAAAATTATTATAGAATTTTATCACGAGAAAGTTATTAATTCCGCATCCACAAGTGGCGTGGAAGTATACCGGGTGGCTCATGAGGTCGGGCCAAGCTTATACTTATAGAAAAATTGCCAACCAAGTAATGAAAAAATACAAGGTGGCCGATTCCCGGTTTCGCTGAAAATGAGAGTATATCCATTTTTTTAAATGGGACTCCCAGTATATTTTTTTGCATATTTAGATTCTACGCGTCAGAGTACATGCAATTCAGTGCCAATGCAAGTGTCCAATGCCAGTGCAAGTGTCAAATGTCGTTTTGGTTGCGATTTGTTATTTTTTTTAATTTCCTTCATTATTTCTACATTTACGTTCAAAGATAATGACGACATTATGTACATACATCGTTTAAATCATTATTAATCGAACAATTTAAAACAGTAACGGTCCACTAGATGTTCCATTTGATCTCAATTAGTTTTCTTAAAAAAAAACAGACCAACATCTAATATGATTTAATCTGATTTCCAATAAATCGAACATAGTTTTTGTTTTTAAGAAAATTGTGTTATATGGATAATATAGGCTCAAATTTGTTTTTCCGGTCATGAAATAAGTTGATGAGAGTGGTGTCGTTCGAAAGCCCTTTACGAGTTGTGTCGATTTACCAATCTTCAGGTTGAGGAGACAAAAAGTTATGGAACTTTCAAAACACCACATTAACTATATGAAAAAATGATTTTTCGCGTAATCATAGTAGACTGACAATACGATGTAATTCAGTTTGTTTTGACATATGTCATGTGTGACATGTGTCGACGAAATTCGGTCATTTGCTCAATTCATTGTGATTTTCTCAGTTCGTTCTTTTACTTTTTAAAATGTTGTTTTTCGAGTTTAACTGCAAATCACTGCCCACGTCTAGAGATGTCATTGGCTTAGCGCAACGATATGACACAATTCGATGGACAAAAAAGTGTAGTCGCCATCGGTGTAAATGTTCTTCGACACAGTTTGTCCGGAGTCGGCGGTGTATTTTGCTGCTCCATCTCAAAGTCATGCACATTGTACGCTTTGACCAATGGCATCGTTTTTGAGAACTGCCATTGTGTACGGACGGATTCACATATGACACATTCGTGTTCATATGTCGGTGGATGAGCGAACAAAGTGTTTTCGTTCGACACTACCGCCTTCTTGTCAGTATTTCCTTTCATTTTGAACATAACACTTTTCGTCAATTCCGTTGTTTGCCTTTTTAAAGATAATCATGGTCGAGAAATGGTTCTAAACCACTTCTATCAATGTCAAATACAAGACTACAAGCTGTGCGGACCTGGGTCGTCGTCTTAATGGACGAATCCAAAGACGGCAAGCGGAAATAAATCGTAGTTGCTACCTCGAGGACTATTGGATCGTCGGGATAATAGAAGGAAGCGGCCGCAAAAATGTCAGGATGGTGTGTTTGTAGAGGAGAGCGGCACAGACACTCTCGTGCCCATAATAGGCCAGTCAATAGAGCTTTTTGACATGACACGATTGATACCTGAAATCCGACTACGGGATACTTTTAAGTTCAGTCCTTAGATGAAAACGTATATGAATTGGACTAGGAAATAGTTGCACTTTTTTTTTAATAACAAATTAGTGAAAAAAAATGGAGTTTTTTCATTTTTTGCTTATAGAAGAAAAGCTATTGAAGCAATCACATCACATCCAATAGGAAAGTTGTAGACAATTCAAAAACCTTTGAAATGAAAAAAAAAATCAAGTCAATCGGTGCATTTTTCGCCGAGAAAACTCGGAAAAAACGCAAAAAATTACCTTTTCTTAATAAATTCGTAATTCGAGTATTTTTGCATCAGAAGATTCAACCTTGTGGAAAAAATGTGGTAATATCACGAAGAATGAGTGTGCAAAAACTGGATTATGTCCGATGAATAGTTTTTGCACAATAGTCGAATACATTTTTTTACATCGTATTTTGAATATTCCATAACACGTCGAGCGATAGATTAAATAACAAATTCTCGACGGATTCTGAAACTACAGAGTGTAAACTACAATTCGTCCGTTTACTTTGTTTCATTTAAATGCCATTAAATTGGTGTAAAACGCCTCTGAACACCGCGCGAAATTTGCTGGTCGCTGCCGCCGCTTCCCTCACTCCACCGCCATATACAGTAAGCGCGGCAGCCTAATGCGTACATAGGTGGATATTAACAACATATTAAATGATACATTTTTATGTCATCGTTAGGCGAATTTACTTGGGCCGGCGGGGCTTGGTTTTAATGGGGATTTTTAGCGGAAATCTAAAGAGCAACGTTGCGCGAATGGTAGCTCATGTCAGAGTCGGGCTCAACCCTATTAGCGCAAAGCGATACACAGAACATACATCAGCATACATTAGTGAATATTCGAATAAACGTACTATGAAGCGTACTATTACACGACAGTATTTAGGTGTGGTAGTGTCAATGGTCACGAAAAATGAAACTTAAACGGACTTACCAATTAAAACTCAAAAATTGTTTGATACTAAAGAGTAACATTACTTTTTTAACTAGCATATGATATTTCGCAGGGCATATTTTTGCAACTCTTTTCGTCTTTTGTTAAACAGTTGCAGTTTTATTACAGCTGATTTTGTGTTACTTAATTAATTTTACCTTTAATCTGACGAAATATTAGAGTCTTCCTTGTCTCAAAACAGGTATTATGGGAGCAGGAATTTGGAACAGGTATACCCTGGAAAAACGAGTCTTTCTTCAAGGGCAGACCTGTTCCAAATATCCGTTTGGCAGGTATAAAAATTTGGCAAGTAAGACTCGAATATTTTGTCGGTTTAAAGGTAAAATTGATTAAGTAAATTCTAATCAATTGTACCACAATTGTCTAACAAGAGACGAAGGAAAGCAATAGTGTACATTTTAGGTCGAAAGTTTATGAGCTTCGTGAGTTATTTTTGTGCCATGTTTTGGGACCACTAACATTACCACACCTAAATACGGCTCCATTTTGTAATAGTTAGCCCCTTAGTACGTTTTAATTTTCTGTGAACTATAGGTTTGTAATAATAATGACCCGAGTCCGCCTCTGTTGACATTCGCCGAAATCTGACGTAATTACCATGTTCGTGTTAGTAGCATTTGCGCATGTCAAATTCAAACTACGCCATCGCTCGGAGACTAGAGGTTTGTTGTCGTTTGGTTAATTTATATTTTATATTAGTATGCGAATAGTTGTTCGAAGGGGATGTACTGGCGTATGTGTTTTAACTTGTACACATACATACGTAAAATCATTGGCAAATGACAATACTGAATAATAATTTATAAAAAGTTAATATGGGTCGAAAGATTCGGCCCTAAAAAAGCGCGTTATTACAAGTCCGTACTTGCAAATAACAAAATAAACAGTTGAAGTTCATACGCCTGCGCTAGCGACTAGATCGCGATTGGTTCTCACCTCATGTTTACATCTGCTTAGTAAAGAAGTTAAATTATCAATTGCCCTTCATTCGGCTATGTACGCATTAGGGTGCCGCTTACTGTATACCTCGCTCTGTTGTCAGCGCGCCGCCGAACATTTTGCGCGGTGTTCAGAGGCGTTTTACACCAATTTAATGGCATTTAAATGAAACAAAGTAAATGGACGAATTGTAGTTTACACTCTGTAGTTTTCGAATCCGTCGAGAAAATGTTATTTAATCTATCGCTCGACATGTTATGGACTATTCAAAATACGATGTAAAAAACTTCATTCGACTATTGTGCAAAAACTATTCATCGGACATAATCCAGTTTTTGCACACTCATTCTTCGTGATATTACCTATATTTTCCCACAAGATTGACTCTTCTAATGCAAAAATACTCGAATTACAAATTTATTAGGAAAAGGTAATTTTTTTGCGTTTTTTTCCAAGTTTTCTCACCGAAAAATGCACCGATTGACCTGATTTTTTTTTTTTCATTTTAAAGGTTTTTGAATTCTCTACAACTTTACTATTGGATACGATGCAATTGCTTCAATAGCTTTTCTTATATAAACAAAAAACTGAAAAAAAACCCATTTTTTTCACTAATTTGTTATTAAAAAAAGTGCAACTATTTCTAGTCAATTCATATACGTTTTCATCTAAAGACTGAACTTAAAAGTATCCAGTCGGATTTCAGGTATCAATCGTGTCATAAACTCACCCCTTTTCGAGCTCTATTGACTGGCGTATAATTCATGAACACGTGTTGCCTGGCAGTGTGATTTATACCAACAAACCATCTATGTTATAGCTCGGCTCACATAGGCAAAGTTTACAGTTTATTCTGTAAACTTTGACATAGGCAAATGAGCCGTTTAGTTTATCGTGATCGTGATTCTAAGTTATCTCCGATTATGTTAGATTACGTTAAGTCAGGTTGTGTCAGGTTTTTGGTTCGGTTTTCCTCCATAGACCCCATCCAAATATCGAACTATCTAAAAAAAAGGCATCACATCTGGCTATGAACGAGAGAGATGGAATAACGGTTATGTCGAAGCTCGAAGTGAAACTTTGTTGTTGTGAAACTTTTGATAAGTGACTGTCACAATTGTAAAACAATTAATAGCTGTCACATAATGTAACAGCCTTGACAAATAAATGAGGTTTAAGAATAGAAATACGTTTTTTTTTTCTGCCAACTTTGATGACGTATGTCTCCATGTTTTAACTTCGAAGTTATGTAACTTTCGAACCGTTGGTCTCCTCGACCTGAAAGGGTACCAGCTCGAGAAAATCATTTCCCGAATGACAACTTCTCCCGCTCTCCTGGGGCGTGACCGGAGAAACGAGTTTTTATTACGATATACGAAGTATTTACAGTGTCGCAGTCCTCTACGTTGAAAATTTTGAAAAACAAATTTTTTTCCGCATCAAAAATAATTATTAACACTTGTATTATATGTATTTTCACACGTAGAATCTATATATGCAAAAATATACAGACGTCCCATTAAAAAAAAACTCGATTTGGTCTGTATCTCAAGTCTGTAATCTTGGATTTTCCATCTCTTGTTGGAAATTAATTCTACTATAAGCGTCCCAAAGGGTCCAGGTATGTATAGTGGTACTGGGCCCAGAAGTTCCCGAGGGTGTCCTTGATACGTTTTATTGATACGTTATCAAGTTTTTTTATTGGAATTTGAAAATAATTCTTCAGACAAAAGTTATAGAGTTTTGCATAGATTTTTATAACATGAGAAAAAACAATTGAACATCAGAAATCATAAAACTGAATCAAGGCAATGTTTTTTAAAGGCACATCATGTATATTATTACATATTCCAATTCCTTGAATTTTTTACTTTTCAAAAATATATAATATGTCTATGTTAGCTTCAGTAGGTCGCGACATATTTATTGTTTTAAATAATTAGTAGGTAGTAAATATAAATTAATGGAATATAGCTCAATACTTTTTAAATGACAGTTGTTCTTTTTTTTCTGGTCCAGTCGTCAATGGTAGCTGCGATCCGTTTTCGCCAACTACTTTTTAAATAAAATATCTCTGAGAAGGAAACAATGAAAGGAATCAGAATATGCAATAATATTATATATTGGGTGTTCCATTAACACAAAAAAAATAAATCTTTGGTTCCGTTTATTGGTTTCTGATGTTCAATTGTTCTTTTTTCATATATTACAAAAATTATGCAAAAATCTGTAACTTTTGTCTGAAGAACTATTTTCTATTTTCAATAATAAATTCGTAATAACTTGTCAAATCGTGGAAAGTTTGAGTTTTTTTGTTGATTTGAAATGAAATATGTTGCGACCTGCAGGAGCAAACATAGGCATGTTATATAATTTTGAAAAGGGAAACAATCAGGGGAATCAGATTTACAATTTAGTTTTATGGTTTCTGATGTTCAATTGCTTTTTATCATATCGTCTTATAAAAATTTATAAAAAAATCTATAACTTTTGTCTGAAGAATTTGTTTATTTGTCTTTTTTTCTAATCGTAATAATAAACACGCAGCAGCTTGTCAAATTATGAAAACTAACCTTGTACATATGTACGTTCTACAATCTTGTGTTGTGTGTAGGTGGGGAATTTGTATTTTATAGTTTTCAATTTTCGATGGTATTTTAGCTTTCTCCGTAGTGACACCTACCAAAAAATGTGATTGTGGAACTATCAATTATAAAATTTGCATCGCGGTTGGAGTGGTACAAAACAATTAAAAAGGAAAAGAAAACTGCAGTATATTTTTGTATATGTCGGCGCCTTCAGTTTGTTTAGTATTTTAAGGACAAGGGTCCGTGTTATCGGTTTAAGTTATTTGTCATTGATACGTTTTAAAGTGTCAGTCATATAATTAGTTTGTAAATAGCTGATAGATTTGTGTGTTGTGTCTCGACTAACATAAAGAACAAATCCGGCGTATGAAATACGATCGGGTTGGGTGGAACGGGGCCAGGGGAGACATGAGAGAAAGGGCGAGTGGATAGTTTGTATTAAGGTAGGCATTGAGTAAGACTGGCCCCGGATCACCAGTTCTTTATAATTATTTTATTTCCAAAATCCTAGGTTCATTAGCGTTAGATTATTATCGCGTGTATAGTGTAAAAACTGTTTAACTGATTACTCGTTTTTTTAATAGACGTGTTATACGCCAACTGTGCTTGTTTTATTTACGATGATTTCCGAAGACAATAATGTGCCTAATCTGACATATATGTTAAATAAAATAAAAAATGTATATTAAGTCATCAGAAAATCCAAAAGAATTAAGTTTTCTAAGTAAATTACTATGGTCTAATCCAGGCCTCTCTAACTCCGGTGCTATTACCGCTCCGGCCGAGCGCCACGCCAAGCATTGGGAATTAAATGCAAGAATATGACGCTGTCTGTCTCTGTCGCGCAAAGGCGGCTGTGCTGGGAACGAGGTGGAAGGCAGTGGACAGGCACCGGTGCTGCGAAGTGTAACGCCAGTGCGCTGGCACCGAGTGGTCGTGTATGTCAGTTTGTATAGATACATTGCATCTGATAGATGTTCAGAGGCAAAATAAATTCGTTGTTGTAGACATGTTGAGATACAGTTATCTGATGTTTTACATGGGGAAAATGTAATCATGGAACATTATTTCAGAGATTTAACAAAGTTGTTGATAGTAATTATAGTCTATAATTTGTAATTAGATTTCTGCCATCTTTCTTAAATACAAGGATGATCTTATAGTGGCGTCTGTGAGTCGGATGAACATTTGATTTACCTGGATCGAGTACCTCCTCCCTCCGTTTTCGAGGATGCTGAACACGATGCCGGTGTCAGAATGTCTCTTTGAGATTGCGTAATCCCCCAAAACGGCCAAAAACCACCCCCTACATCATTTCCTTGTAAAAAAACGTATTTTCCCCGTTTTCGAGGATGCTGAACACGGTGGTGGTGTTCAATTTCCCCTTACGACCCGGACCAACCCCTCCACCAGCCAAAACTCACCCACGAAAGGGGTGATATTTATTGATTTGGGGATTGAAGGGATTTGAAAACAAAATCGTCCACCACCATCGTGTTCAGCATCATCTAAAGCGGGAGGACAGACGTTTTGCCGCTGATATAAAAAAACCCTTTCGGGGGTGAGTTTTGACCGGTGGAGGGGTTGGTGGGGGTCGAAAATTATCTTCAACACCACCACCGAGACAGAGCGTCCTCGGAAACGGGGGTGACAGACATTTGCCGCTGATATAAAAAAAATACCCCTTTCGGGGGTGAGTTTTGGCTGGTGGAGGGGGTTGGTGGGGAGTCATAAAAGGGAACTGAACACCACCACCGTGTTCATCATCCTCGAAAACAGGGGACAGACGTTTTGTCGCTGAAATGAAAAATATGAAATCACCCCTTCTGGGGGTGAGTTTTGACCGGTGGAGGGGTTTGTGAGGGTCGGAACCCAGGCATCTTCAACACTACCACCGTGCTCAACCCACCCTCCTCGAAAACAGGGGGAAAAATGTTTTTTTACAAGAAAATGTTATAGGGGGGTGGTTTTGGCCATTTTAGGGGGTTGCCCAATCCCAAAGAGACGTTCTGACACCAGCATCGTGTTCAGCATCCTCGAAAACGGGGAGGGGAGGTACTCTCGATCCGGGTAAATCCAGATCATTTCTGTTTTCAGGGGTTTTCCTACTCACAGACGCCACTATTAGATTGCTTCCAAGTCTGTGGAAATGCTGCGAATTGAATGAACTTAAAGAGTATCGATTATGGATTCGTAAATACAGCTGACAATCATGTGTGATAAAGATGGAATATTATCTGGGCTACTAGTCAGGTGACTGATTGGAAATATATGTATACCCTCTATATGTATACCCACCACCACAAATAAATAAAGGCAAAACCTAATACATGTTTATCTGCACTTTACGCCGTACTACAAAACGCCATTAAGTACAGATAAACATACACGGTGGAAACTTTAACTGGAATATTCGGTAGCGGGGTGGTGAATGATTTTCAAAAAACTCACGAGACACGACAACTTTTAAATGTATTTACCTACATTTTGCAAGTAATGTGAAAAATATAGCCCTTCAGGGGTGGCTGAAACCACCCTCGACATGATTTTTTCAAATGCAACCCTATGGCTTGTGACCCCTCATTGTAAAGCTGGTGGAAAGAGGAATCCAACGCACTGATCAAATTTTAAGTTTTAGTATGTTTGTAGGGTTGCATACAATTAAGGAAACGTAATTTTATAGTTTAATTTATTTTAACGCAACAATTTCGTACTCAAAATGTGTGTTGTTTAGTTTTTGGAAGTAAACCTTACTTTTCATATGTCTAAAAAATTCCAAGCAATTTTTTGCCACAATTGATATTTATTTTTTGCTAGTGTTTTTACACGGCCGCAAGAGTACATTTGGTTTGTATGCTGTATTCGAAGTTTGAAACGAAGTGTTATTTCAAATTGGTGAAAATGTCTTATTTAACTGAATCACTAAAAATCGAAATTTTGATGATGATTGGATATGGTGATAAGGGCGCGAACTCAAGGGAAGTTGTTCGCTTGTTTCGAGAAACGCATCCTGACTTGCCACCACTAAATCAAAGTACCATTAGTAAAATTGAGGCACAATATCGAGAGATGGGTCATGTCAGGAAAGTACCGAGGTAAGAGGCAGGCTGTTGTTGATGACGACACAGTTGAATTTGTTGCTTGCTCTAGAAGAAAATCCAAACACTCCAGCCCGTCAACTGGCCCGTGATAGTAATCTTAATCACAAAACAGTTTTAAAAATACTTAAATATGAGAAAAACGCCCATATAAAATACAAGCTGTTCAAGAGCTACTTGAAGATGATCCAGATCGACAAGTGGAATTTTGCGATTTATTGATGGCTTGTGTTGATCAAAACCAGTTATCTTTAGAGTGGATAGTTTTCTCTGACGAGGCTACTTTTACATTAAATGGGCACGTATCGCCAAAATTGTCGTTACTGGGCTGAAGAGAACCCCCATTGGATGAGGGAACTTCATACTCAGCGCCCCACAGAAAACTAATGTGTGGGCCGGAATAATACAAGATAGAATTGTAGGACCATTTTTCTTTGATGACACTCTTAATGGAGCAAGATACTTGCGTTTACTCAACACGAACTAATGCCAGTGCTATGTCATTTAGTTGCAAACCCCTTAAACCCTAACTTGACCGACGAGGATGTTATGGTTTCAGCAAGATGGGGCTCCACCACACTATGCTGCTATTGTTCGTCAGTATCTGGACAGAATTTTTCCCGGTAGGTGGATTGGGAGGCGAGGTAATATTGGTGGCCAGCAAGATCTCCAGATCTTACACCACTGGATTTATTTTTGTGGGGACATCTTAAAAGTAGGGTTTATTCAAAACCCAACAGCATAGCAGATCTGCAGGAAAGGATAAAATCGGAAAAATAACCACACAAATGTTGCATAATGTAAAGGGACGAAACCACCACAGACTTGGGATACTGCCAACAAGTGAATGGTGCATTTTTTGAACAATTGTTACGTTGAAAATAAATTTAATTTTTAAATCGTTTTAATTGTGTACAACCCTACAAACATACTAAAAATTAAAATTTGATCAGTGCGTTGGATTCCTCTTTCCACCAGCTTTACAATGAGGGGTCACAAGCTGTAGGGTTACATTTGAAAAAATCATGTCGGGGTGGTTTCAGCCACCCCTGAATCGCTATATTTTTCATATTAGTTGTAAAATATGTAGGTAAATACATTAAAAGTTGACGTGTCTCGGGAATTTTTGAAAAATCATTCACCACCCCGCTAGCGGAATATATTCCAGTTAAAAGTATGTATCGTATTACTGCCCCAGGAACTAAACCTATCAAATCCGATGTATTTTTTTGTGCTGAAACCGAATGTTTAACTTGAAAAAAATTTCTACCGCGTAATTTTCAGTAAATCCCGTTTTTTTTTGTTGTTGTCAAAATACGTTTTTATGCGAACTATATTTTTTGAAATATTAATAATTTCTTGACCATCATGTTATTAACAACCATTTTTACTCGCTGAATATGATCCCGTTGTCAAAAATTTGTACTAAATATTATGATCTGATATAACAAGTATTTTTTGAGAGGTGGAAATGGTTCTACTACAATTGATATAGTGATAAAATGATCCTGCTTATTATTATAAAGATTTAAAGGCTCGACTGCTTCTGAAAATAAATTTATTTATTGTTGCTGTGAGCTTGCTTTGTCAAATTACTTACTATTGCAGGTTTCCTGAAACCAGCTACCTCGGACTTATAAGAGAAAATAAAACATAGATAAGAAAGTCGGAAGCCCTTACGATCCAGTAAATATTTCGAAATGGTATCGATGTACAGTAGGCAGCAGCTAATGCGTACATAGGTATAATTGTTAAGGATATTAATAACATATTAAATGATACATTTTTATGTCATAGTTAAGCCAATTTACTTGGGCCGGCGGGGCTTGGTTTTGGTGGGGATTTTTGGCGGAAATCTAAAAGGCAACGTTGCGACGAATCGTAGCTCAGGTCAGAGTCGGGCTCAGGGTTCAGGGCACTATTGTTGCAAAGCGATACACAGAAAATGCAGTATAATACATTAGTGAATATTCGAATAAACGTACTATGAAGCGTATTATTACACGACGGTATTTAGGTGTGGTAACGTCAGTGGTCACGAAAAATGAAACTTAAAAGGACTTACCAATTAAAACTCATAAATTGTTTCATACAAAGAGTAACATTACTTTTTAACTAGCGTATGATATTTTGCAGGATATATTTTTACACTTTTTAGTCTTTGTTAAACAGTTGCAGTTTTATTACAGCTGATCTTGTATTACTCATTAATTTTACCTTTTAATCTGACGAAATATTAACTTCCTTGTCTCAAAACAGGTATTATTGGAGCAGGAATTTGGAACAGGTATACCCTGGAAAAACGAGTCTTCCTTCAAGGGTAGACCTGTTCCAAATAATTTGGCAGAGTAAGACTCGAATATTTTGTCGGTTTAAAGGTAAAATTGATGAAGTAAATTCTAATCAATTGTAAAGGAAACCGCAATTGTTTAACAAGAAGAAGAAGCAATAGTGTACTTCTATCACCGACTTGTGATCTATGGCATCAACATGGATTCGGAATGCCCTACTTTATAACTGGTCATTAAAAATCTAACTGTCATTATAACTTTATAATTTGTGAATCAAATTTCTTCGCATTTTAGGTCGAAATTTTATAAGCTTCGTGGGTAAGTTCTTTTAAGTGCCATGTTTCGGGACCACTAACATTACCACCCCTAAATACAACTCCATTTGTAATAGTTAGCCCCTTAGTACGTTTTAATTTTCTGTGAATTATCGTTTTTTGTAATAATAATGACCAGAGTCCGCCTCTGTTGAGATTCGCCAATTCTGACGTAATCACCATGTTCATGTTAGTAGCATCTGGACGTGTCAAATTCAAACTGCGGTAGCGCTCAGGGACCCGCCTATTGGGAAATTTTTTCGTTGAAAATGGCTTTAATATCCCTTACAGACCGACCACCAAAATACCATTTAATTATTTGAACTTTTGGTCAATGTGATAAATATCCAATTTTATTTTTATGACTGTATGTAGTGCTTCTACAATACGCTCGCAATAACGCACTTTTCTAATCAGGCACTAGACCAGAATAAAATAAAATGGGGTATTTCAAATTTTAACTCAAACTAGCCCTACTAACAGACCGGATGCGGGTCATACGCCTGTGCTAGCGACCAGATCGCGAGTGGTTCTCACCTCATGTTTCAATTTGCTCAATAAAGAAGTTAAATTTTCAATTGCTCTTCATTCGGCTATGTACGCATTAGGGTGCCGCTTACTGTATAGGGAATTTTACAGAGAAGAAATGGTCGTAAAAACACTTCGGAAATGACATGTCAGGTCATACGTTCTTGGAAAACACAAATTCGTCCATTTTTGGGCTGTTTTTCACTTTAACTCATTTTATAGAAAATTGAAGAGTTTAGCATACTGAATCAGGTTTTTATTTTGGAATGGGTTAATTGATTTTCAAAATTATTTTCTTTGGTAAAGCATACTTATTCAGGAGATCTAAATAAATGGAGGATTTTCAGATATTTTTAGTGTTATGTTGGGTGATAAAAGATGATAATTTTACTATAAGGTATTTTTTTTTTTGAATATGTGGTTATAAAATCGTTACAACAGTTCCTCCACACAATATATCCAGGTGAATTTTCAAGAAATATTATTCTTTATCATTCCCGCAACTTGTATTTCTAACATTGTCAATCTAAATGTGATAACGTAAGAAATATGTTTTTCTCAGGGAAACATGTTGTCGAAAAATAGTACATATTTCAATATTGTAAATACATAGTTGAACAGCTTGTGGGGTAGTTGTGAAAAATATCAATGTAATAAGCAATTAATAAGAATGCATTACTTAAATGTGTAATTCGGGTCCAGACTGGTCAATAAATGTTTCAATTGTAGACAAGATACAGACCAAAAATTGATAATCAGTAAACGGTGTAACTTAATTTTTCATAATGTACAATGATTATAGATTAATAAATGATTTACCTATACATATTCATCACAATTCCCATCATCACCCGTAATCATCTAATTGCTGAATTCATAAAAAATTAAGTATGACTAACATATTTTATGACAATATAACACTAAATTAACAACAATTTGTTAATTTTTGATTTGTAGTTGTGTCTTGTTTACTGTTCTGTTCTTGTAATATATTCTGAATATTTATTCATATCTATAGTGTATGTAGCTCTAGGAGGTGTTCCACCTAAGGCTGTTTCTTCCATAACTCTGTTATTGTAAATTTAAGAAAAAAAAAACGTTTCAATTAAAAGTTGCCCAAAAGTATGTGGTGCATATTTGTAAAATATTTATAATCGTAAATGGTGTTCCATTTCATGTAACCTCTACACTCCTTCGTTATTTTATGGAACACTTTGTATTATATCTGTATACATTTGGATACTTCACTAAATTTTAGATCGATTTTGCTCAGGACTTTGACTATCAAAGTGGATTTGTATTTATTGTTTCAAAGCCATTTTGTATAATTTCTTTTAATAATGCAACATTGTTATGTTGTTTTAGACATACATATATATAATTTTTCATACAATTATTAAAAGGTTTAAGAGGGTTTAGGTTTGGACTGTTCGGCGACCACTTAAATGTTCCGCATTTTCCAATCCAGGTTTATATTTTTCATTAAAAAAAAATATTACTAAGTCAACATTATGGGGTGGTGCCCCATCTTGCTGAAAAACAATTTCATGAGCTTAATTTAAAGGTAATTTAAATCATTCATTTAAATCATCATTCATTTAAAGGTAATTTTCATTTAAAGACCCAAAATTTTATCTTTTTCGCCTCCCCACTCGTTTAGAGACCGGTGGCCAGAATATTTCGCTTCAAAAAGCTTGAGAGTTGTAAGGGATGTAGTAAAGAATGTTTTCCTATTTGGAATTCCTGCAATGCTAAAACAGGACTCATCACTCTACAACATTTATAGAAGAAATGTTGATGGTTTCTAGTTTTTTGTAACACATTTCTTCAGAATGTCAAAAGTTCTTGTTCATTAGCTTGGGTTTAATGTTCAACCCTTATCGGTTTAAAAGGATGAAAGCTGTATTTTTCAAAGTTTTATAAGATTTTCAGAACAAATTTTTGAGACAACGTCTTATTGAATTCTAATTCAGACCATTTTGCAAGATGTCCGGAACAATTGCAAGCCCATTCTTGAATCCATTGCCTACTACATGTAAGATTGAAATAGGCGTTTTTTTGCTTAGATTTTAAAATAAGTATAATAAACTATATTTATTCGTAATCAGGGAGATGAACCCAATTATTTAGTGATATAATGTACAGGGTATTCCATAAGAAAAAAATAAATTTTTATTTATCACAGTTTTCTGCAACAATCTATATACAAGTCTAGAATCATATCTTTTGGCCCAATGTTATTTTTGGTGAGATTTCTGAAACAAAGACTTCATACTATGAAGAATTATATTATTTTATCCTACAAATTGCCAATATACAACTATTATCCTTTATTATAATTCTACATATTATATCTATTAGCCAACTATTTTTGGCTTTTTATATAAAAAAATGTTTCAATACATTTCATGTACTCGTACATGAAAACTATATCATAAAAACATAAAGGTGTACCCTACAACTTTTACTTAATATTTTTATATAAAGCCAAATAAAAAAGTTAAGGGGATGTCCATTTATAGTGAAACACCCGGTACTAAGACCAGAAACACAAATGAAAATAATACAATTTTGACAACGGTGTCGTGTTCAGCGCTTAAAAATACTTTGGAAATGACAGTTCATCCTTTGAAAAACACAGATTCTTCCATTTTTGCACTGTGTTTCATCCTAATTTCTCATTTTATAGGAAATGGAAGGGTCTAGCACAAATGACATGGGAATGACATATCTGGTTCAGAAATGATTAATATTTCAAAAAATATATATTTCACATAAAAACATAAACTATACACTAAAATATACATTTTAGTATATTTATTTTTAGTATATATATCCTTTATAAAAAAAATATAGCGAAAGTGACCACTGTTCCCTGCGTGGCCACTGTTGCAGTGTTGCAGATAGGGATTGCAATCCGGCACCAATTTCAATCCGGTCGGATCCGGCCGAATTTCCATCGATCCGGCCGGATCCGGCCGTATTGGTTCCATCAAAATCATTTTGCTTTTCATTCCAAAATCAATTGTATAAAAGATGATCAAGTGAATGTATTACAAAGTATATATATATATATAAAAAAAAACGTTTATTTATTATGACATCAACTTTATTTACTGTTATAATTAATCAACATTTACGTATGAATCAGCAATAAAAATTTTGTAGATATAGTGTAACTAGTTCGATTGTAATTGTTATATTAGTTTAGTAATACTTAAAATGACGAGCGGTTAAGTTCAGTTTCACTTACTAGACTTCACAAATAACAACATCACTGATATCTTGTACTGTAACTTACATTACATTATAAGTCCATAAAAAATGTCGTCAAATCTGGCTTTGAACGAGAGAGATGGAAATAGCGGTTATGTTGAAACTCAAAATGAAACTTTGTTGTTGTCAAACATTTGACAAGTAGCTGTCAAATTGTAAAATAACTAATGACTATCCATAATGTAGCAGCCTCGACAATTCAATAAGGTTATAAGATTAAAAATAGAAATCGTCTTTTTTTGCTCGTCCAACTTTGATGACTTTTTTTTGGATGGCTCGTTATAAGTAATTTATATTAATTCTAACTAAAGTCAAGCTTATCAACTTGATCACAATAATTAGGTAATTTAGGGACGCCAGGCAGTTTCATTCTTATAATTATGACAGTCACCAAAAATCTGTTTAATAAATGGCACAATTCTCACAATAATGAGTGGATAAACTTCTTTTTTTAACATACTTACTATAAATTATTATTTCATGTAAAACAATCATAAAAAAATCACTTGGTTTGAAAAAAATATCTTAGAAAACAAATAGTCTTAATTTTGTCATCTTCCAGTCGACGTCTTACAGAGCTACAAATGTAACCAGCGGCTGAGAAGGCACTTTCACTTCTACTCGTACACTAGTCGGTTTTATTGTCAACAAATTCATGTTTAATGTATTTTTTTTATTTACCGAATCCGGTGACCGGATACGGCAAATTGGTGCCGGATACGATAGATGTCTTATGATACCGGATCCGCCGGAGTACCGGATCCGGTTTTCCGGATTGCAATCCCTAGTTGCAGACTCTCCTCTATACGGTAGCTTCTTTGATAATCATTTTTTTCAATATGATTAATAACGGCGAAGGTTACAAAATGATTTGCTGTTTTCTATTTTCATTCAGTTGAGGTTCAACTCTTTGAATCAAATATGTATACTAAAAAATGTAAGCCAAAAAAATAGTCTAAACGAGGGTGTTTCTTAAATTTATCCTGTTTCTTAAATTATGGAAGATTCATAAAAACCATTCTATGATAACAAATTGTTGACAACCATGTCTTACATATATTTTCAGTACAAGATGTCTGTATTTTTATATGTATGACACTGCAAGTGTTATTTTATAAAGCTATTGGAAGATAAATACAATAAATAAGCTTCACATAATGGTAATATAAATAACTGTACTATCATATTACTTTATAACTTAATATGTCGTGCGGACTAGAAAATTATTATTAAATTTTCATTCAGCAGTCTAGGGAGATTGTTAGATTTATTACGAGTATTTAATATTGGATTGTGATGAAGGTATTTTGGTTGAAGGTTGACACCTTTGTAAATTTTATTAGCCAATAAATTTAACTAAACGAAACCAACAACGAATGTCAGTTTCGCATATATGAAATTATATGTTATTTAAATATTGGTTATGTACTTTTTTTATTTAATTAAGGAGTCAAGTTAACTGCAGTTGCCTAAACTTTAGTGTATGCTATCTAGTTCTCGAATTCTTATAGTGTGGAAAGATCAAAATGGGTACAGGAAGCTTTCATGTTTCTTTCCTATTCGGGGTAACGATTACGATTACGTATGGGGTATGTGCATGCCCTGTGCACTTAAGCCGATGCTTATTGTGCCCCCATAGTCTAGTCATTCCATTAGTCCTGTTTCCTTAAGAAATTTAAGGATAGTTTCTAATGGAGCGTCTGTCACTTCTTTTGGTTTTATTGTTATAGCCCCAAAGTTCGAATGCTTGATAGCTGCCAGTGCTGGTCATTCGCATAATATGTGGAAGGAGGTTTCTTCCTCCTCTCCGCACCTTCTGCAATCGGGATCATTTTCACCCCGAGTCGCATGAGTGGGCGTGGGCAGTGTCCCGTAAACAGCCCTACTATCCGTCTCAGCTGGTTTCTAACCAGTTTTACGAAGTCTATTGACTTGTCCCAGGATGGTTCGAGTACGATATATGTTTTTCTCTTAATAGGTCCTTTATGGCCCTCCTGGCTCTGCGGTCTGGCCGGTCTTAGGTGGGTTACGGCCCTATCTTTTCAATGCAAGCTTTATCAGTGGAATATCAGCCCCTTTCTTTGCAAGAAAGTCCGCTCTTTCGTTCCCTTCATGGCCTTGGTGCCCTCTCATCCACTTGAGAGTGATACTGTTGTGTTCTGCTAGTTGTATTAGCGAATCCATACAGTCTTTAACTGACTGGGAATGTATTCCTACAGCTCGCAGGGCTTTGAGTTCTGCTTGGATATCAGAGATAATCTGGGTCCTCTTATTTATGTAAGACCTCCTGGTGATCTCCTGCGCACAAGCGGATATTGCAGTTATTTCTAGGTCTATGTTTGTTGCACCCGCTCCAGTGCTTTGATCCGTTTTGGACTCATCTGTATACCAGATGGTTCCATTCTGTTGGGTTGGCGTGTGACTTCTGTCTTCCTCTCCCTCATTCGGTATAATTACCCGATAATATTTGTAGAAGACTACGGCACGGCCAATTCCGTCCGACCGCATGTTTAGTATGCGGTTTTGCTTTAATTCTTTGAATATCTCTGTATGGAATCCCCGTCTTGTGGTGGTTACTCCATATCCGGAAATTTCTCGCCAGTAAGCTGCCATCAGAGCCTCCGCCTCCAGCACAATGTGTGGAGGCGGAAGGCATAGCATTGCTTCCATAGCTGCAGTGGGCGTTGTTTGCATGGCCCCTATTATTTCTAAGCAGGCAAGTCTTTGCAGCTTGCCTAGTTTTGCTATGGCTCCCTTTTTTCTAGCTTTGTGCCACCAGATTAGGGGAGCCATACGTTACCATGGGAATTATTACTTTGGAATATATCCAAAGTGCCATTGCTGGTTTTAATCCCCATGTCTTATCAACCATGAGTTTGCATGCCCATAGGGCCCTGGTAGCCTTGTTGGCAGTTCTTTCCAGGTGAGCCCCAAAGTTTAGTTTAGTGTCTAATACTAGTTCTAAGTACCTAACTTCGTTGCTCAGTTGGAGTTTACTTCCTCACAAGTGAAGTCCCTTCAGATCTTGAAGGTTTATTCATTTTGTGAAGGAAACTACGGTTTTTCTTTGAGGGGTTAACGCTTAGCCCCTCTTTCATGCACCATCTTTCTACTATTAGTCCGCTATCTTTATTAATACAGGGTTTGTCCGGAAAGTAATGTCAGTGATTTTTTTCCCGAGACTGTACGCGCCAGCCCACGCTTTACGTGCTGGGATTGTGGTGGGGGATCTGGCAACAAGATCCAACAAGCGTCAGTTGGCTACTGGTGACAAGTTGGCTACAGTGACCCGGTGCAAGTAAAAATGCAACGTTCGCTTGAGCAACGGATGGCGATCAAGTTTTGTGTGAAACTGGAGAAGAGTGCTGCGGAAACCATTCCAATGTTGAAGAAGGCTTTCGGCGTCGAATGTCTTTCGGACAGGCAAATTTTCCTGTGGCACAAGGCCTTCGCAGAAGGTCGGGAAGATGTCAACGACGAGAACCGCGCTGGACGGCCATCAACCTCCAGTTCCGACGACAATGTAAACGTGTGCGTGACTTGTTGAACACTGACCGTCGTCTAAGTGTCCGTTTAATTTCCGAAACATTAGACATTACGAAAACCATTGTTCACGAAATTGTGTTGGAGTATTTAGGAATGAGGAAGGTGTGCGCGAAGCTCGTGCCAAAGCTAACGGACGATCAAAAGCGAGGCGCGTCGAAACCTGCCAAGAACTTTTGGACACCTGCGAAGACAACCCCGCTTTCCTTGATGACGTCATTACGGGGACGAAAGTTGGGTCTTTGAATACGATCCGGAGACGAAGAGGCAAAGTGCGGAATGGCACACGTCGAACTCCCCTCGCCCCAAGAAGGCCAGGATGTCCAGGTCAAAGATCAAGACAATGCTGATTGTCTTTTTTGATTGCCGGGATTGGTCCATCATGAGTTCGTTCCGCAGGGGAAAACCGTAACCGAAAAGTTTTACATCGAGGTGCTGAAGCGGCTGAAACGCAGGGTGAATCGCGTCCGCCCAGACATCTCAAAATCCTGGAAGCTTCACCACGACAATGCGCCTTCGCACACCTGCTTCCTCGTGGCCGATTACCTCGTCAAGGCAGGCATCACCGTTGTTCCCCACCCTCCCTACAGCCCCGATGTGTCCGCCCCAGACTTTTTTCTGTTTCCGCGCCTCAAAACCCCAATGAAAGGACAGCATTTTGGGTCGGTGAAAAACATTCAGAAGGCTTGCACCAACGCTTTAAAGGCGATTCCGGAAAACGACTACCGTGCGGCTTTTGATGCGTGGAAGACCCGCTGGAACCGATGTGTGGACGCAGGAGGAATATATTTTGAAAGTTTCTAAAGATTTGTACACATAGAACCAATAAAAAACATTTTTCAGCTCACTGACATTACTTTCAGGACAAACCCTGTATATAGAGCTCTAGCTTGTATAAATCATTCTGGGCACACCCAGATACTTTCCCCTCTCGATCCTTTCTGGCGCTTTGTTGTCGAGCTCGGTTCCTCGCACAACGAAAATTCATGTCAAGTATACCCGGGAACGATTGAATCCGGTCATAATATGTAGACTGTGATGGTTTATCTCTGACATAATGCGCATGTTTATTAAATTTTGTTAAAATAATTGCTTAGTGATTTGCAACGTTTTATACATATAAATAAAACCCTTGACCTTTAAAGGAATGGTGTTTTTTTTTTATAATATAGAGGGTTTATAAGGTCAAGTTTAAAACAAAATACGACGAGATGTATTACGTACCTTGTATTAGTTAATATCTACATTTTGGTAGTAAGTAATTATGTATATTGTATAACTAGTAATAAAAATTTGAAAGTGTTTCTACGTCATTCGATTACTTGACCTGAGCGGTATCTTGTACAAATCCTCGAGAAAATATAATTAGGACGACAGTTGAAATGTCATTAAATATTTATTATTTTTTATTCATCTGACAGTTTTATAAATGCCTAGACAATAATCTGTTAAAATATTGTTTATCATCATAATCTTACTTTATTACGATTTTTTCAACTACTTATTTTAACGCCTATTAATACACATGGGACATTTCACGTCAATTGGGACAGAGGTCTGCCCAAAAAATAATCCCTGCGGAAAAACGTTTTTTGAGGTCTCAAAATGTTCGTATGTTCAAGAGATTTTGAACGAAAACTGTGCATTTTCGAGGTATTTTTTTTTAATTCGATATGGCGGGCATAAAATGGCGCCTACACATATATATTTCATGAAATATCTCAATTCCCGGCATGTAGACTTAGTCTGTGAATCATTTTACCAAATATTAACGAACTTTACGTTTTATGATCCGCTGAACCCAAATTTCGGGGTCTCAAAGACTGAAAATGAGTAACGAGAGACTAAATTAATTTATCAAATGTTTTTCGGTACGCTGAATGTGATTTTTGGAGTCTAGAATTTATAATATCTTAGTGTCATGAGATAGGGAAGAAAAATTTACCAATTTTTTTTTGCCATTTTTGCTATTTTTGAACCATAATTTTCAGTCTAAAAGGATTGTTTTTCTCAAAAAAACTATTTTTATATTTATCGATATTGTGATTTCGATTACTTGTTTCTTCAATGCAATTAATTTAATTTACTTTCATAAAACTCAGTGTTAGGTTAAATTTTGTTAGGGTTGGATTAGAATCCTTAGGCTATGTTCGGTTTAATTTTATTAGGTACTTAATTCTTAGTTTTTTTAATTTGTAACTTAATTCCTAAAGTTAGAAGTTTGGTGAAAGGAAATTAATTGCATGAAAGAATAAAAAAAATCGAAATCACTATATCAATAAACACAAAAATAGTTTGAAACAAAAAAATCCTTTTAGACTGAAAATTGTTGTAAAAAAATGCCAAGACTGACAAAAAAATTGTCAAATATTGGTCATACTTCATAATCCTTGGACTTTTAATTTCAAGAACCAAATAATCCAATTTGTCATATCGATAAACATAAAAAGAGACAAAAAATCCTTTTTAACTGAAAATTATGGTTAAAAAATAGTTAAAAATGGCCGTTACTCATTTTCTGACCACCTTCAGACTTTGAGACCCCAAAATTTGGGTTCAGCGAATCATGCAAGGTATATAAATTAAATAATGAATCTGGCAACGTAGCGCCCGATCTAGCAACGGGGAAGAGTTAAATTTTAATCACACTACTGTTCATCAGATTTGGTCTAACGAATTGGGGATGAGAAAATTCTGCGCAAAAATGCGCAAAAACCTTTCACAGGAACAAAAGGACATCAGGAGAGAAAGGTGTCTTGACTTTTTGGAATCGATTGAAAATGATCCCCATTTTATGGAACGTGTCATTACTGATGATGAGACTTGAATGTTTGTTTACGATCCAGAGTAAGAATGAGCAAGTCGAAGATCAAATGCATGCTGATTTGCTTTTTTGATAGCCAGGGAATTGACCACAAAGAGTTTGTACCTCCAGGCCAAATAGTAAATCAACACTTTTGATTGAAAGATCACCTTAAGAGACGTAATTTTGGAACCATGAAAACATTCAAACGGCTGTAACCGACCAGCAAAAGGCTATTCCAGTAACTTTATGAGTTCCAGCACTGCTATGAAGAATGGAAGAACCGTCTCCAGCGCTGTGTGGCTTCCCAAAGTTATTTTGAAAGAGGCAATACTGAATAATAATTCTATTCTAATAAGAAAAATTTAAAAATCAGTCTCATTACTTAATTTACACATCTCGTAAAATGTAAAGGTCGCTAATATTTGCAAGTAAAATGTTTTATAGCTTGATATGAACTATGATGATTTGAAATTTCTTGAAATACGAGTATATACAGGTATATAACGGCCAGTTTTCATTCGAAAGCTCTTGAATTTCACGTTTTCCACGTTGAATTTCACGTTCTCTTGAATTTTGCCACGTTTTCCACCAACATATTTTAAACAAAGTAAACATAAGAACATTGCACATTTTTTGGAATTTATAGGTACATTGCAGTTTTCGTTTTTTCACTCCCAAAATGGCGAACGTGGTATGGGCTGATAAAAATTGTATACGTGTCACAGAGCTTTTTGGTCCTATATAACATTCATCACAGTAGGTAAGTAAATTGTCTATGGAAAAGAATACTTTTTTATGAAGTTTCAGCTTCCCCCACATTATGCAGGGTGTCTTAGCACTTGCTGGTTAATAGTTTAGGAGCTTGTGGAGAGTGTAGATGATGGAAATAAATAATACATATCCGTCATACATGTCAGTTCTTTATACAGCGTGTGCCCAGTATTGCTTGTGGGAAACAAATGGGAAACTTATTGTGCCTTGTAACAAAAAAAAATAATTCGTGAAAAACAGTTTTGCTTGTCCTAAAAGGTTGTCGTTTGGAAAAGTATAATATGTTATACAGGAAGCACTAAAAAATAAAAATATACAGGGTGTTTCCATAACTGGAGACCCAAAATGAGACCTCACATTCCTGGGTGAATTTTAATAAGTTTTTATCTAACACATTTCGTTAAAAAGTTAGGTACAGTGAATATTAACAGTGAATATTCGAAACTTCCTATTACGTGATTTTAAATGACATGCTACATTTTGTATGCTTTATTTAATTTTACTCGTTTATAAGGATACTTTAATAACCATAGATTTTTGCAAGCGATTTAAAATCACGAAGTTAATAGTCAATTCCGGTATATCCGGAAATGACAGAAAGTCGTCATTATATTCGATGAGTAGACATAGTAGTACAGTAAAGTAAACATAGTAAAGTAGTCTAGTAAACATAGAAGATACAAGTTTTCAGCCTCATATTATTTTTAGTTCCGCTAAAATGCTTAATAGGCTACAAAGCATAGTGTAGATAGTAGCACTCTGTAAATAGTAGCTGTTAGACAGTAATATAAATAACATTATACCAAGAAAAACTATATTTTGAAGTTAATATTTGTTTGATTATCAATTAATTTCAATTCATTTAAAATGGATATATTAATTAAAATTTGGTTTGTCAGTATGAGCTGTGCAAATTCTGGCTTGGCTTGGCTCCTTGGTCTTACGTGATGAGATATGTAATAGATAAATCATAGGAGTATTTTTTTGTTATGTAATAAAATCATACTATGTCACATAACATAACCTCTTAACTTTTATAGAATATCGTGGACTGTATGTAAGAGAAAGTTATGAAATGATTTTGATAAATGCTGTAGAAATGGTTCTCATCGTATTGTTAATAAAATAATGTTGAAATATAAATAATACATACATGAAGCCTGAGTCAATAGTTCAATATAATTTCTCTACGGCACAATGTAAATCCTTTTGATAACTAGTCCAAATTAATATGATGAAATGTTTTTATGCTCCTGAAGTAAGACGTTATTCAATATAAGAGATGATATTACTGCCACAACTTTGTCATTAAGATTTATTTGAAAATAAAAAAAAATATGGTGACTTTTTTGTTGTAAGATGCTATTTAGGGGTCAACACAAATCCAGGGTGAACCTCACAGCCCTATCTATAACACCACACCCTTAAACCCAATAGATCAGAGGTCTGTGAGATATGTTTTGAGGAGGAGGTAACTTTGAGGGTCAGTTTGGCCCCCTCAGACCGTTTATGAGCAGTAAAAAAATTACGTTTTACTTAATTTTAAGTGCTCTACAATTCCCTAAAATTTTATGAAAATGGAAAAGGGACGGTTCCGTCACTTTGCTTTTTAGAATGCATGACCTACTCAATATAAAAACAAGGAAAAATAACAACTTTCTCAGTAATAAACAATACAAATATTTTTATCGCTATCTCACTAACCGTCGATATCTGACCATATCTTTATTATACTTTTTTGCAGTTTGGCGTCCCTAACACATCTTCCGCATATCGGGGGTTCATCCCCAAACTCCCAGTATAAATCAATAAAAAAAAAAAGAAAACAACATGTAAGACGGCCAGCTTGTGCACGATGGAGTTTCTGAGTTTCGCATTTGTTTTTACACGTGACTTAGTTTAGTCGGTATGTTACACACATACCCGTAATTTCGGTACGCACATCACATTTACATAGTCATCGAGAATATTCTGATAAAATTTTCCTTTAGGGGAATTTTCACTGCTTCTCAGTAACCGTTGATATTAGACCAAATCTTTATTACATTTTTTTTGTCAGTTTGGCTCCTCAACATCTTCGAACAGATTATAATAACGAATATTATACTCGTATGAATACTTGGTTCTAACTTAAAAGATTGTTTTAATAATAATAAAAAAACGTTGTATGCTTATAATAAAGTTTACAGAAGAAAGCACATAATCGATAACTAATATAACAGCCTGAGTTCTGTAAATTTATTCGATCTCCACAAGCAAATAAGAATGTACTGAAAGCAAAATGTGTAATGGATAATTGAAAATCTCACGTCAACTTTTAAAAAATATACATTATTATACAGAAAAAATTGTCGGTTTTGAATTTTAATTTTATAAAATTTAAATAACTTCGCTATACTACAACTTAATATTTTTTTACTTTATTATTTTTTTACTTTATGAAAATCAATTTAGTCATTTAACTACTATAGCGTAAATCTCACGTGAGGAGGGCGGGGGTCCCGCCAAATCTCACTAAATTTCACCAAGGGGGGGGGGGGGAGGGTCCAAACTAAAAAAACAGCTCACGTAATTAATGGATGCTCCCTTATATCACTAAATAGTGGAGCTCATCTCCCTAATTACAAATATATACAGTTTAATATACTTATTTTAAAAATATAAGCTAAAAATGCTTATTTCAATTTTACGTGTAGTATACATTGGCCTCAAGAATGCGCTTGCAATTGTTTGGATACCTCCGGTTCGGATATAACCGGAGATTGTGTTAAAAATTTGCTGAAAAGTGCTCGTAGAACTTTGAAAAAAACATATAAGTTTCATCTTTTTAAGCCGACAAGGGTCCAACATTTAACCCAAGCTAATAAACAAGAACGTTTGACGTTCTGCAGAACTATGTTAGAAAAAATAGAAAGGGATCCAATTTTTTTTTCTATAAAATGTTGTGGAGTGATGAGTCCGGTTTTAGCACTGCATGAATTCCAAATAGGAAAAACATTCATTACTGATCAACCAACAATCCCGAAAAGTTTAGCCCATCTGTAAACGTGTGGTGTGGGATAAAATATTATATATTTTTGGACTCGATTTTTTTTACCATTCGCTTACTGGTGATCTTTACCTTGATAAGCTACAGAACGACATTGAAGATTTAAATTAATTACCTTTAAATAAAGCGCAAGCAATTGTTTTTTAATAAAATGGGGCACCACCCCATAATATTGGCTTAATAACAATTTTTTTTAAACAAAAATATAAAACCTGGATTAGAAAACGTGGAACAATTAAGTAGTCGCTGAACATGTCAAAACTACCCTCTCTTGATACTTTTTTTTGGAGTTATTTGAAAAATAATGCTTGTATATAAAGAATACAACAATGTTGAATTGTTAATTGGCGATTTTCTTTTATTTTTAAGTGTAATAACCTCTACAGTGAGGGCATAATGTCGTGCATAAATTCGATAAAAATTAAAGGATATTTTTTTAGAAAAACGCTCGGATACAACAGACAATAAATGGCTTGTGATACATCACTTGAAAACTCCTATTTCACGCAATATGCTCCTAAATTTTGGCGCAATTCTATCAAGCTATTTTAAAATGGTGACCGTTCAAAAGTTAAAATTTGACAAAAAAGAAGGAAAGTTTATTTAAAAAATCACTCGAACACGAGAGATTCTACAGCTATTTGCTGGGCTATTTGACATAACACACTCTCAATAGTTATCCAGAATTCTAGAAATTGAAACTAAACACTATAAAGCGCATAGTTAAATATTTTTATTTAACTTATTTATTTAAAACAGAACACTAAAAATAAAAATAACACAATTAAAAATACCTATCCTAATTTGGTCTTTAATAAATGTTCAAACTGTGCCTCGTTGACTTGTTGACAGTAACTAAGCCAAGTTTCAAATAGTTTTAAATCTTCAAACATGTTATGTATCATTTCAGCGAGTATTTTTTGAATTTCATATTCTAATTTTAAGTCATCTATACTAGTAGGCTTAGTTACATACACGCTATGTTTTAAATAACTTCACAAAAATAAATTCATGGGGGTTAGGTCAGGCGACCTATGAGACAATCTCGAATTGATCCCTTCGCCGAATCCATCGACCCAGAAATATTTCGTTTAACGATTAATTTAAATAGTTAATTTAATTAAAATAATGAAGAATGGGCTTTATATTATTTATTCTGGATAACTGTTGAGAGTGTGTTATGTCAAATAGCTAAGCAAATAGCTGTAGAACCTCTTATGTCTGACTGATTTTTTTTAAATAAACTTTCCTTTGTTTTTTATCGAATTTTAACTTTTGATTGGTCGCCATTTTAAAATAGCTGGTTAGATTCGCGTCAAAGTTTAGGAGCATATTGCGTGAAATAAGAGCGTTCAAAAATGATATATCATAAGCCATATAAGTACTGTCGTTAAAAAAATATGGAGGACGTCATATCTTTGACAGCTGTCAATAAAAAAAAAAACAAATGAAATATGTCAAAATGTCGGCAAATGAAAAATTTAATTCACGTGTCCGAGCGTTTTTCTAAAAAAAAACCTTTGATTTTTATTGAATTTATGCGCGACTTTATGCCCTCACTGTATATGAGCCCTATTATTTAGCGATATAATCTACAGGATATTCCATAAAAATATGTTTTTATTTTTTCACGCTTTTCTGCAACATCTTGTGTATACGAAAACCCTGTACCCTACAACTTTTTTATTTAACAATTTTTTTATATAAAGCAAAATGAAAGGGCAAAGGGGGGACAATTTATAGTTAAACACCCGGTACACACATGTGTATTTTACTCATGTGTATTTTACATTATCTCATTAACGAAAGTTCCAACCGACGCATGCTTTGATTTACTTCGGTAGCACTGAGGCATTAAAGACGTACATATATATCTTGAAGGTCACATAAGAACTACAATAAGAAAAGATGTTGGGTAAATATGACTTATGCGACCTTAAATGATGGATGAAGGAGATAAATACATCACTGAAGAAGATTCCCATAAGTTCTTTTAGGCTTTAGGTGTGGGAGTGGGGAAACAATCATATGTATATATTGTTACGGGTATAAATATTCATTTTATTAATCGTAATCTTGTAGTTTTCAGTTTAGTCTCTAAAGTCTTGCATCTATTGTTTCCAAAATGAAAGTGATTGTAAGTAAATACATATTTACGTACATAAATAGTATGATGTCACCTACAAGTAAATTGTGTATTATCTGCATTATACAATGTGACCGACTTAAAATCTCAACACCCTTGTATATCGGTTAATGAATATTTAATTAACTTCAAATTTTAGTGATAAGGGAAGATTGGTAAGCTGATTTTGATGTAATTTGATAAATAAGTGTCATTGGCGTACGATTTTGGGGGTCAGTTTTTATCCAAATTTTGATTACACTAATTGTAAAAATTAATTTCTTAGGTCTGTGAATATTAACTACTACAGTGACACGATATGTGTTTCATTACCTCAATATCGGATACTACTACGCTACTGACTGCTACATTTATTAAATGTTAATATGTGCATATAGCAGTGGCGGTGCGTGATATTTCAGTTAGCCATATCTTGAAAACGACGCATGGGACCCACTTCACTTTTTTAGGTGATGACTATACACATCTTACAGAAAGGATTTATAGTGAAAAAACCGTCAGCAAAGTTTGCGAAAAAATTTTCAAAAACACTGGAGCACTCCCTGGGTTCTCAGTAACGCTCTGTGGAATATTTGCAGTATATTTTTTTCCTAATATATTTGTTACAAAATATTTTTTTGTTTCAAAAAGTTATGGCCATTTTAATTTTGGGAAACAAAATGTTCCTATAAAATTAAAATTAAAATGGCCATAACTTTTTGAAAAAAAATATTTTGCAACAAATCGAAAAACGTCTCCTTATATTTGTTTCTAGATTATGAAAAAAATATACTGCAAATATCCCACCGAGCGTTACTGAGAACCCAGGGAGTGCTCCAGTGTTTTTGAAAAATTTTCGCAAACTTTGCTGACGGTTTTTTCACTATAAATCCTTTCTGTAAGGGTGTATAGTCATCACCTAAAAAGTGAAGTGGGTCCCATGCGTCGTTTTCAAGATATGGCTAACTGAAATATCACGCACCGCCACTGGCATATAGCCATCTTATCGATTTTTCCACACCACCAAAATTTGAAATTAATTAAATAATAATAATTTCAAAGTAATTAGTTGCAGGGTTGGAGCAAAAAGTGATAAAAACAAATATTTTCTAATGTCGAAATATGTCGTTCAAGGTTGGTATATGGACGCAGTCATTCGAGACACTTTTTTGTTGATACCATTTTTTTATAATTCAACAAAAAAGCCATAATAAAAAAACATAAATTTTTACCATATTTTTCATAATCAAAATCGAATTTTAAAAATATACCTATTGACACCTGTTAACTTTGGCGTGGCGTATTTAAAACTTTTTTGGAAGAACTTCTGAAAAGAACAAAAAGTTCTTTTCCAATCAGTACATTAAAAAAATCCCGTATGGATCCAACTTCATGATACAACACAGTGTATAACCGTTGGATCAGTGGGTCACACTGTATATCGTTAACACTTTTAATTCGGATTCATCAAATAGTTAAGAAATAATTACTGCCTGTGACTTTCTCAACATTTGATGTATCAATACAACAGACTAGTTTTTATACAATCATGGAACATAATAAGACAAACAAAAATTATCTTGGAAAAGGCTTGCAAAATATTTGCATATTATGGTAACATGGTTACCATAATATACACACAAGTTACCATAACTTTTTATAATGAGTCGATATTTGTGGAAATTAATATTTTACAAATACTTTACAAGCAGCTTCTATTTCAAGGATTCTCTGGTAAGACAATTATTTTTTGGATTTTTTTGTAAAGTTTGAAGTTTTTTTTTTGCTATTATAGCACTCTATTAAAGTCTAATAATGACTCCCTTATATGACGTAATATGGAATAACGGAATATGACGTAATTTATAGTAAGTCCTGGATAGTTCATTTTAGTTAATTAACATATTTGAGGGGTATAGATGAAAAACTCACATTATCCACTTTTTAAAATTTTTCAGGAAGAAGGAATAACTGACTTCTCACTTTTCAAGTGACGACGCTCTGAATTTTTATTGGTATTTGCATTAGAACTTTACATTTCCTTCTCAATTGGTGAAATGACAGCACAACAATATTTGACTCCAGGAAAGAATTGAAATTTGTATAATGTGAGTTTTGATACTACTTTTTAGATAATGGTCGTTTTGCTCCAAATTATTCTACATAATATTATTTTTTTACACTAAAATTCATGAAGTAAAGCTAAGAAAAGGAACTTGGAAACAAACTCAATGGTATATCAATAAAAATGTTATGTAATATATATTTATGTTCATAATCAAAATAAAAAGCTGCACAAAATACTTAGAATACGGTTTTATTATCATCATTGACTGATGAAGTGAAATATTTTTATAATGAACCTAAAATTGCAAAATACAAAAAATGTTGACAGTAAAAAATCTAACATTCTCACATTCTCCTTAGGAGAAAGTGAGTTTTGAAACAATTCACAGATTCCACAATTTAAAATAAATACGAAAATGTGAGTTTTATACCACTTTTAACATTTAAAATGGTGTAGTTCAACACGATGAAAAAGATAGCGCCACTATCTGAAGTCAAAATCTGAAGAAATATTATCTGAAGTAAAATATCTTAAATAATCATTTAAAAAGGTAGCTACAAAAAAAAACATTTAAAGAAGTTGCCACTTTCATTTTACATTATTATCCATTCTGATAAAAAAATATTACTCAAAATTGAGATGTATTATTCATTAGGTACTAACAATAATAAAAAAAGCATGTTTCACAGACATAACGAAGGAACGAAGACAGTAATTTTTGTGATTATTTTTGACAACGAAGGGTAACTATCCAGAGTATAAATTACATCATATTGTCGAGTACAAATTACACCATGTCGTATATATTTCAAAAACCTGTTGAACAAAATACGACATATGGTATATCGTTTTACTCAGAAAAAAGAAGCGAAATTCAACAAAAAGAAAAAGTCAAATTGTTCCATTTGAAAAAAGTTTTGTTAATTAAACAGCTGCTACATTTTTTCTTTCAATTGTTTTTCTGGCAGCATATTCTGAAATTTCGGAAAAAAAAGTTGCCCCTGCAAAAATTTTGTTTCGTAGCTTAAAAATAACGGAGAAAATGGGGGTTGGAATTATCACGAACTTATCCTGTACACATCTATGCAGAAACGTTATTTTTTTTACAATATGCGCTTACCAGCTAGCCAGGTATTATCCACTTATAGACAGACTTGTACTAATATTTTTAATAAAACATATGCAAAAAATAATTTTATTAATTTGGATTTTCTTAACATAATTTAAGCTAATGAGTGAAAATTTTAGTAAATCATAGTGTACTGCAGGTATTTGACATTTATATTTCCATTACTACAATGAAACCTTGGTTACTTACAAGTTGTTGTAAATTAATGCCTATTAAAAATAAATGTTAATGATATGTAAGTAATTAAAACGTACAGTAAATTATGTATTTCTAAGTTTTTTTTATTCAAATATTCATTGGATGTCGGATTTTCGGTCGAAGCAAATAACATAATATTTAAAACTTTCCTTCACTTTGAGGAAATACATAACGGTGATTCTATGCAATGACACACATAGGATTTATGTATTACAACAGTAACGTTTGAATACGTTATTGTCTGCGCTGATTACATCAACAAAGTGAAATTGAAAGGAATACGTTTGCATCTTCGCATAGGTACTTTATCGCAATCGAGTAAGTCACTTCCGTAAAATATTTAAGGGAACACGTTGGATAACGCATAATGCGCGTATCAGTTTGGAATCTATTTTATTGCGTTTATAGAATTATGGTAATGAATTGTTTCATAAGAAACACTGAAATGTAATATAGAGGTTGTTTGCACCTTTTTTTTTTTACACTGGAAGGCGGCATCAATTTCCTTATTTTAAACGGAATGTTAGCTTTTTTATTCCAGATTTCGATTTTACATGTTATTTTGGGTATATGTTAATGAGTAATACCTTCCCTATACCTATCTTTTACCGATTTTGAGTTATTTTCCGTTTTTAAAATTTAATTTTTTTGAAATTATATGTGCTAAGTTTAGAAAATCAAGTATCGGTATTGGCACTGCACTTTTAGTAGAACCCTAAAGCTATGCAGAAATGTTCTTAATATTTTTCAATTATGTACATGGTTTTTAAAATCTAATTACCATTTAGCCCAATTTCAAACCATCCAAACTCTTTTTTTTTTTAATTGTGCCCCATATTTTATTGTACATATTAAAACCCCTTAATTCCTGAATGGCATAATTTTGACGATCAAGTTAGAATTAATACCCTACACTAAAATTGAGCCAAACATTTTTTAAAATCACTGTATCCTATGTTTTCGAGGGTGCTCTTTCGAATGGTGATGTTTAGAAATCGGAAAAAAAATTAAGCTTGGAAAAATCTAAAATAAAAAAAACGTGTTTTTTTGACCCGATTTTTTTTAAAACTATTTTCCGGCCTCTGTACATTTTTTTACACGTCTCAAACTGGTTTAGATGGTGGAATAAATGTCTGAAGTTTAATTTGGTATGGCCAGATATGTCTTAAAAAATTTTTGGTGAAACAAAATGGCGGTCAGAGTGAGAAATTTTCTTTTTCAACTTGACAATTTTTTTTCTCGATAACTATAGACTTTTGCCAAAAACTCCTAAGAACAAAAATGTCTTAAAATTAGTCAAGGAATGCGCAAACGTTTTTCAGAATTTTTTGAGACATTTTTTTGATTTTCTGAAAACTCGAAAAAACCAATTTTCCACATTTCTGAAAAAAATTCTGAAAAAATTTTTGCGTGATCATTGACTAATTTTAATAGTAATAGATACAAAACGATACAGCAGATACAAAACGATCAGGAAAAATATTTTTCAATGATTCATCTAATTTTATATAACATTTTTAGGTCATATTCTATATTTATTTATTACTAGCGACCTGCCCCAGCTTCGCACGGGTGCACGCGGACTTTTTTGTAGACCTTTTTAAGGTGTACAATACTGTAGTACATTATTTTGATCCATCTCGTAGGGTTCAGCCAGCGTTTGCAATGTAAGCGCAAAAAATGTGTTTATTTACGACATCACATTAGAAAATTATCTCTAAATATCTCTAAAATTATCAGTGTTTCTCTACCATATTATGTATGTATTATACATATAAACCTTCCTCTTGAATCACTCTATCTATTAAAGGAAATGTTGCGTATTTTTTAAAGATATAAGCATACATAGGGACAGAGAGACAGCGGGAAGCGACTTTGTTTTATATTATGTTATGATGATACAACTCACTAGTTCAGTGAAATAAATATAAAACAACTTTTTATTTGCAAAAATATATACATGAGTATATATATGTATATCAAGTAAAAACTATGTCAAGAGTAGATTTTGAAGCTAGATTTTTTTTCTCGAATAGTATTGACTAGCAAAAAATTCCTAAGAACAAACAAGTCTTAAAAATTAGCCAATGATCACGCAAATATTTGTTCAGAATTCTTTGCGAAATTTTTGAAAAAACTGGATTTTCCGAGTTTTCAGAAAATCAAAAAATTGTCTCAAAAAAATTCTGAAAAAAATGTGCGTGATCATTGACTAATTTATAATTTAACAATTTTTGGCTCACTTTTAGTGTAGGGTATTAATTCAAACTTGATCCTCAAAATTATGCCATTCAGGGCTTACGGGTTAATATAGAATTAAATTCTGAATCCATATTCATTCCATCTATATTAGCATTCCCTATATGTGTACGTATTTAATAGTTATTTAGCATTTTTTAAACAATTGCTTATAACTAAAGCCGGCAGATCCGGGCGGCGGACCATAATCGGACGCGTCATACTACTTACTACTTGTATGTGCAAAAACAAAATTCATGAAAACAATAAACTGTTGCAATTTAGAAAGATATGTGTTAAACTTACCCGGTTATTTACGTTGAGATGTGTGAAAACTTTGTGGGCCGCCGCGCTGTTTAGTGGCCTCTGTGACATCACAGAAGCCACTATCCAATAATATTGTTGTTAATCATAACAACATGTACTCATATTATATGTTCTGTGACTGGTTAAAATAAAAATCACCTACTGATATCTATGAAACACATTTATGAGTAAGTATAACGAAAAACTTATTTTCTTTAATTACATTTTAACGTTTTAAATAATGGATAATGTAATGTATCTAAGAAGTTCACAGTCATGCAACATTCGTTTTGTTCCAAGCATCTTAAGTGTACAATAAATAAATTAATATCCACATTTGAATATTCTTGATTTTTCATGTTGATGAATAGAGAAAGCACATATAAAACTCGATTGACTCGAAGAGGACACAAATTATACTATTGCTTAAAAAACAGTAACAGTATAATTAGCACAATCATTTCCATGGCATACTATTGAAAAGCAAACTTATTTATTAAAAGTTATGTTAATTAAAAAAAAAAAAACGCTAAACAACTAAAAAACTATTAAATATGGGAATAGAGAATGTCAATATAGGTCGATGCACAATTTAATTCCTCATTAAAATGTGTAAGTAAGTAAGTAACACGGGTAATTGCATTTACAAACTTTGAGATTGCATGGTTTGCAGTTGCACTAAATGGTAGTTATATTTTAAACACCCTGTACATAACAGAAATAATAAAAGCGTTGTTACATAGCTTTAGAGTCCTACTAACCACAGTGCTAGTGCCGATACTTAATTTTCTAAAAGGACCTGACCACTACACATATAGTTTCAAATGTTATGGCGTTAATGAAGAAATTTTCAAGAAACTGGAAATAACTCAAAAACCACTATTCCATTTAAAAAAAGGGAGTTGATGCCGATTTTCGGTATAACTAGAATAAGTACAGCCACCTTGAAAATATTTTCAAGAAGTCCGCCATAGGCCTATTAGCTTCAGTCCAAATTTACAAAAATCAGTCATTTCTATAAGCCTAACGAGTGATTTCGATCAATCATCCTGCACTTTTTTTATAAATCTGGAAAGATCACACAATGTTGAGTCGAAAACCTGTATCCTAATATATTCTTAAACTTAGACATTTCGGAGATATTTCTCTTTTTTTTTATTAACGTCTGGAATAACCGTCATAATTGTTTTTGGGTAACAGTTCATTATCGGCACGGTGTAGGAAGGAACATAAGGCACCCCACACCCTGTATTTAAAATGAATTGTAAAATGCTGTATAGTCTTCAAATTATTATCATTTGTTACATTTTTCCAACTTTAAATCGATATAACTTTGTCAAGGTTGAGATAAATCAATTGTTTGGTTCAAATGGAACACCCTCTAGTTATTTAACTCGCCATTCTCTATTGTCGCATACTTACGAGTTAATAATCGTATGATGTTAATCTTGGGGCTAAGAGTTACAAATTTCGGAGGTATTTTCGTTAATTTGTCTCTAATTCAGTTCTTATAATTTACTTTAATATCCATCGATTATTCCACGGCAATAATTTGGAAATTTAAAAATAGTCCAAGATCTATCTAAGAGATTTGTCTGCCATTTTTTTTATTGATTAAAATTCATTTCCTAACATAAAATAGCATTTTAGTAACTTTAAGCTCAATTGGTATACTTTATGAGCTCAACTGAAATGCAGAAACGTGCAAACAGAAATTGACCAACTGATACCTACTTGACGAAAATTTACTAACATCTACTGTTTGTAAACTGCTTCAATATTTACTAAAAGCAAAGCTAAGCAGTGGACATGGATATGTGCGCAATAATTAAAACATTAAATAAAGAAAATAAAAGTTGATTTATAGGTTGTTTGAAACTGATTTATTGAAATAATTGAAGTGTCCGAACATTAATGTGTTAGGACTCGTATTATGATTTACGATGCTACTATATCAATTACTTTATCTGATTTAAATAATTCAACTAGTTTAGTAATTTTAAAGTAGTTGTTATATATTTAAAATAGTAGTTTCACTATTTACGTTTAGATCATTAGGAAAATGCACTTTTAAGTTGGGAATCATAAATTAAGTAGGAACTCATTTTTTTTCAGTTATTGTTTTATAAATTCATTTTTTTGAACTAATGTCTAAGGCCGGCGACTTGCGATGAAGTTATTCTTACATGAAACTGAAAAAAGATATACTAAAAAAGAGATTAAAAAAATCTTGAAAGTGTGATTAATTTAATTCTCTAGGTGTGACTTAAGAAACTCGGATTTAATAATATGAAAGGATCATCATGACAATCATCGAATCATCTAATAATTAATAGAATAATAAAGCAATGCTGTGTATGGACAACGATTGTATATTGTACGGTTGAAAATATCTGAACTGGAGTGGCACCGCTTAATAAATATACATAATTTTCAAAAAACTCATTATTAAAGGTAACTAAGAATGGAATATAAAGCAAAGGTTTTCTAAAACTTATTCGGCTGTTATTTCTGCAATATCAATGATATTTTGTACAATTATAACGAGCCATAAAACAAACAAAACGTCATCAAAGTTGGCCGAGCAAAAAAGGACATTTCTTTTTAGAACCTTATTTCATTGTCAAGGCTGTCACATTATGTGACAGCCATTATTCATTTTACAATTGTGATAGCTACTTGTCAAAATTTTGACTACAACAAAGTTTCACTTTGAGCATCGACATAACTGCTATTTCTATCTCTCTCAGTCATAGACAGATTAGATAACTTTTTTATGACTATATTTTGTATCATATAATACAATCATTGCTAAAAATAAATTGCTAATTAAAGAAAAAACCTTTATGTGGACATAATACTTTAAACAGTAATAAGGTGTAGGAGTTTCTAAAATGAAAGTAGTTTTATATCATCCGTCAAAGCCATTTGTTATATTCAACGACATATCAGATTTAAAATTTTATTCAAATTAAATTAAAGGACAATCCTTTTTAATTGGGATGGAAACGTGTTTTAATAATAATAATAATTTTCCATAGGTTTCCCTTCTTTGCGTCCTTGGATTGGCACATGCTGCTCCCCAAGGAGCCAAGGAACCTTCAGAACCAATTCCAATCCTTAGGCAAGAACAAGAAGTAAATTTTGATGGGTCATACAGTTATAGGTACGTACTATGGAGTTTTACGAAACTATCCCAATGTAGACTGAAATTATTGTAATTATGTGTTTCAATATGTAAAAAAAACTGGACGTCTTCCACGAAACACCGAACTACTACACTTTTCTCGACGCGCGTTTCGCGAACCAAGTTGGCATCTTCAGGAGAAGATTAAAACTAAATTTTAGCCTACACACTTGCACTATTTATACCAAATTTGTTGCCACGGTTCACTAAACCGTAACTGTCTTTGTTTATCAGAGCAAACAGTGGACTGGTGGGTATCGGACCGTTGTCCTTATTCATACTATTGTTACACTTAATGATTTCTAAACTTTCAAAAGCATCCAACTGTCTACTGTTTGTTACATTTCTAATTAATTTTTAATTATTCATGTCTATCCTATGGTTGTTGTCAAAAGCGTGTTGGGCAAGACAATATTTTTCTGTTCTGCCATATTTCGAATGAGCCATGTGTTCTTTAAATCTAGTCAATTTAGATCTTTTTGTTTGCCCAATATACTTTTGATCACAATATTTACAACTTATTTCGTATATTCCTGACTTTTCGTTATTGTCGATTTTGTCTTTGGGGTTACCCAAAAGCGTCTGTAGTGTATTTTTAGAATTATAAACCAAATTGATATTAATATTTTTAAAAATCTTATCTAGTCCGCGGGTGAATTTAGGTTCATATGGTAACGAAGCAAATTTCGAATTGTCAGTATCTTTACGAAAAGTCGTGGAATTGTACAGGGTTCTCTTAAATTTATGCTTCCTTATTAACTTATCTATTAAATGGACTGAGTAACCGTTACTCTTAGCTATATTCTTAATTAATTGTTGCTCATGTTCAAACCTCTCTTTACTGAGGGGGAAATTTAACAAACGGTGAGTTAAAAAATTAAAACTTGCCATTTTATGTTGAAAAGGGTGGTGTGAATCGTTGGGAATATATCTAAGAGTCGCGGTTTCTTTCATATACACATCAAACTCTAACTTATTTTCACTATTTCTAATAACTAATACATCTAAAAATGGTAGCTGTTCATTGTGTTCCACTTCATATGTAAATTTTATGGTAGGGAAACGGTTATTTAATTTGGCAACAAAATTATCTAAACTAATTGCTTTTGTATTAAATACCGCGAAGATGTCGTCCACATACCTGAACCAAACTCTAGGGAAATACTCGAATTTATCTTTTACTTCTGTCTCAAATTTACTCATAAAAAGATTTGCAATGAAAGGTGACAAGGTTTAGATACAAAACAAAACAAAAGCAATTAGTTTAGATAATTTTGTTGCCAAATTAAATAATCGTTTCCCTATTAATTAAAAATATAGCTAAGAGTAACGGTTACTCAGTCCATTTAATAGATAAGATAATAAGGAAGCATACATTTACGAGAACTCTGTACAATTCCACGACTTTTCGTAGAGATACTGACAATTCGAAATTTGCTTCGTAACCATATGAACCTAAATTCACCCGCGGACTAGATACAATTTTTAAAAATATTAATATCAGTTTGGTTTATAATTCTAAAAATAAACTACAGACGCTTTTGGGTAACCCCAAAGACAAAATCGACAATAACGAAAAGTCAGGAATATACGAAATAAGTTGTAAACATTGTGATCAAAAGTATATTGGGCAAACAAAAAGATCTAAATTGACTAGATTTAAAGAACACATGGCTCATTCGAAATATGGCAGAACAGAAAAATATTGTCTTGCCCAACACGCTTTTGACAACAACCATAGGATAGACATGAATAATTAAAAATTAATTAGAAATGTAACAAACAGTAGACAGTTGGATGCTTTTGAAAGTTTAGAAATCATTAAGTGTAACAATAGTATGAATAAGGACAACGGTCCCCCGATACCCACTAGTTCAAGTTTTAATCTTCTCCTGAAGATGAAAACTTGGTTGGCGAAACGGGCGTCGAGAAAAGTGTAGTAGTTCGTGTTTCGTGGAAAACGTCCAGTTTTTTGTTTCTACGCCGAAGGTTCCAGTACCCACTCCAGTTTCAATTTGTAATTAAATGTGAATTAATTTGACTCTAGAGCAAAATTGAGCGAATTTATTTAACAAATTCTAATTCGATGATTATAATTACCTATCGCACGGTAAAACTTAAATAAAAACATCAATCAACGCGTTGTTTTAATTGAATTTGTTCGAAACTGTAAAAATTATGCAGTCAGTCTGGAGAGTGGTGCGGTACAGGTTGTATACAGTGTGCACTTATATGCCTTAGCATTATTAAATCTCAGAGAGGAACTGTAATGTGCAACGTGAAAATGAGCAAAACTTCAAGTGAGATTTGATATGCTTTATTATATGAATTTCGTTTAGGCGAGAATACAACCGAAGTACACTAAATTCTAGTGGCCGTGTATGGTGACAACGCCCCTAGTTTAGCAACATGCAAAAGATGGTTCATACGCTTCCGATCTGGCGACTACAGCATCGACGATAAACCATAATCTGGTAGGCCACATCAACTGGATATCGAGCGCTTGCGTACGGTTGTCGAAGCAAACCCATATGGAACCACACGAGCGTCACGAGAGCTCGGCTGTAACCAGACCACGGTAGAACGTGGACCCGAAACGCTAGGCAAAGTCCTAAAGTTGGGCAAGTGGATACCACGTTTATTAAGCGAAGTAGGTCGCCATCATCGGAGTAACGTTTGCACACAACTTCTCTCCCGCAGTCGTCGTTATGACTGGTTGAACAATCTTCTACAGGGGATGAAAAGTAGATGCTTTATGTAAATCACAGCTGTAAGCACCAGGGGGGTAGACGCAGATGCTCCAGCATTATTGGCACCTAAAACTGACGTCCATCTGAGAAAGGTGATGTCAGTTTGGTGAGGCCTTCACGGTGTGTATCACTGAGAACTCTTGGAGGACAATAGCATCGCTGTTGCTGTCTATTTTGCTCAACCCCACAATTTGCTTGTCTAGTAAAGTTATACTACTGCACGATAATGCACGCCCCCCATGTAGCAAAACAGACACGCCTTGAAGTTAGGTTTTGAAGTTCTGCCCCATCCACTGTATTTACTAGACCTTTACCCCACTGACTATTATTTGTTCTGTACCCTCAACAAACATTTAATAAATAAATCATTTGACGATCGTCACCATCTACAAATAGTCATACACAACTTTTTCGCTTCACAACTGCGTGAGTTCTGGGAACATGGTATCTGCCGTCTGACTATTCGTTGGCGACAAGTTTTAGAGTCGGGTGGCGCTTACATTCTAAATTAAATTCCTCCTGTTTATAAAATAAATAATCATATTTGAACATATCAGCAAGCCTCAATACTATTGAATCAACCGGATAATTTTATTTTAAAAATGTTCAGGTGTTTGAATTAATAATTAAAATTATAAATTTGTGTTTGTTTGTTATGAATGATTAATTTGATTGTTTATTATTGAAAATTCTGGCATTTGTTTAACATCTGATAATAAGAAGACTGAAATCATATACCTTCAAAAAATTTTCCTTTCGAAATCCCACATTTCTCTCTCCTGTACGAAGAAAATAGTGCTGTTTCAGAATTCACTAAAAAGTGGATTGTTTTTAAACATTTTTTAAGCATTTCATTTTTCGGAAAAACAAAATCGACTTTTTGTAAACACTTTTCCAAAATGAGATACTCATCGAGTGTATTCCAAACTTTGTGACCTCACTGTATTCAGCTTCACTTTATGACTCCACTGTAATCATTGACACCGAGTCAATAAGTCTGATGAGGCTAACGTATTGTAAAAAAAATGGCATTGTTAATAAATAATAATAAGTGAAGATGTATTATCCAAGTAAGGATTTTGATAATAGACCCAAAACAACAGTCAAGTGGTAATAAATAATTGAAAATAAAATGTCTAATAGAATAAGTAACTGCGTAGTGAAAGAATTATGCTTATTGCATACATACTGGTATACTAATTATATTGGTGTAACATTTTGTCAAGGAACTTGATTTGAGAATCTTTCACGTGTGTGTAATAAATTTTAATTAACGTTGTTAATTGACCACTAAGAATTATTTTCGCAAAGAAAAACTAAAAAAAAATCAATAAAATTAATTTGATGTGATTTCGGCTTGCCATTTAACTTTTTTAATGGTGATGTACATTTTTTAGCTATGAAACCGGTAATGGCATCAGTGCCGACGAACAGGGCTATCTGAAAAATGCAGGACAACCCGATGCAGAAGCTCAGGTTGCTCAAGGCCAATTCAAATATACGTCACCCGAAGGTCAGGTGATCCAACTAACCTACCTTGCTGATGAAAATGGTTTCCAACCTCAAGGCGAACACCTTCCTACGCCACCCCCAATACCACCAGCAATACAGAGGGCTCTGGATTTCTTAGCCACCCTGCCACCATCGCAGGAATCAAACGCTCAGTAGGAAACGTTAGACTATAATATTTAAATTATTTCAGGCGCATATATTTACCTCATTTTGTAAAACGACTGTGTTATTTCTAAATAAAATATACAACTTACAAATATGATAGTCCTGCTTGTGCCAAAAATTAATAAAATATCGTTAAGAGTCATAATGTCCTCTTTATACATGTTTGTAAAAAAATTCGCAATAGTACATTAACGAGTCATCGTTGGACTATTGGCAATGCTCTTAATACAGAAGAATTGGTAGTTTTTTATTTGTTATAGATTTTCTTGTAAAAGTATGAATTGAAGATTATGTTACGTCAGGCTACACAATCTTCAATCAACCAAACTAAGACATAAAATTAAAGTATTGTTAACTGTCGTTACTTCGTCATACGTTAATTTTTGTTGCAAAATACGAGGTGTGTAAATTAAGTAATGAGAACGATTTGGTGATGAGAAAAATTTGCGCAAAAATGGTTCGAAAAACCTTTCGCAGGAACAAAAGGACATCAGGATAGAAAGGTGTCTTGACCTTTTGGATTCCATTGAAAATTATTCCCATTTTATGGAACGTGTCATTATTGGTGATGAGACTTGGGTGTTTGAGTACGACCGGGAAACCAAGCGCCAAAGCATGGAGTGGCAAGCTCTCCAAGACCCAAAAAAAGCAAGAATGAGCAAGTCGAAGATCAAATGCATACTGATTTGCTCTTTTGATAGCCAGGAAATTGTCCACAAAGAGTTTGTCCCTCCAGGCCAAACAGTAAATCAACACTTTTACAGAGAGATTCTTGAAGAACTTCGAAAAAGGGTCATGCGTGTGAGACCAAATATCAAGAACAACTGGATGTTGCACCATGACAATGCGCCTTGTCACACAGCAATTTCAGTAAACGAGTTTTTAGTCAGTAAAAACATTCTTGTGACCTCTCAGTCTCCTGATTCGCCTAACTTGAGTTCTTGTGACTTTTTCTCTTCCCGAGATTGAAAAATTACCTCAAGGGACGTCATTTTGGGACCATAAACATTAAAACGACTGTAACCGACCAGCTGAAGGCTATTCCAGTATATGAGTTCCAGCACTGCTATCTTTCTTTACTATTTCGAAAATGTCATATTTTGTATTGTTAATTGTAATTCCACAACATCCAGTGATATTTAACCCACATCAAGCTTATCGTCTCAAACATGGGAAGCGACAGAGGTCTAATAATTATGCACTTATTTCGAAAACCGTAGCTCTAACAAAAAAATTGAGGCAATCAAAAAATTGCTCGTTAAATAGAAGTATACAAATTTACCAAAATAGGATCTGTGATATGCATGATCAAAAAGTTTCAGGGAAAATGACCATACTCATTGTCAACTGTGGCACCCCCAATGAATCAAATGTATTTGTTTTCATATTGTAATACTCATTGCTGCTAAGAAAGTACTCTTATGAAATATAAACTTAATACAATTTTGCATTCTTGATTTATTAATAAAAATGTGTGTTGGCTTTGGAAACCCTTTCAGTCTCTGTAGCTCAACAGGGGTGCTGTAGCTGAACATGTGATTATGGTATGTTTAGTTCAATCGACTTACGAGTACTTTGACCTTTAGAATCATTGTTATCATTTGTGCTATTTCATTTAGCATAATACTTAAAGTACATTTTTATGAACAACATATAAACATTGCAGTTTTATTAAATGTACCTTTCGCCTACCATGTTGGCATCATCAGGAGATGATTAAAACTCAAATTTCATTCACTATCATTCAAGTTTTAGTCCATCATTGACACGCTATTTTTATTTGGTTTCGGAACGTACTTTAAATATGGCTGATATAAATGGAATTGATAATGTTGTACAGTTTGTTGACAGTTACACTAAAAGCAATAGGAAATGTTATAACGTAATGCATATTTGGATTCAACATGACATGCATAAGAAACTTAAATTTAATAAAATATGTGTTCTGTTAAAAAAAAACTAACTTTTTTATATCCCAGTATACAGGGTGTCTATTTTCCATCTCCATGTATGTATGGGTCACTTTTTTTCATCAGTAGTTAAATGGACAAAGCTGGGTAGAATTCTGAGAATCTTGAGAAAGAGCCTTACTGAATATTGCGTTGTGTTTTCAGGTTACGGAATTATACCGAAAAAACGGAAAATTGTCGTTTTCTTTAATGGTAAACCATTTCGAAACAAGTAAGAGGACGAAATATGTACAAATTGATATCCATACACTTTTTACGTAGAATTCAATAAACATATGCCAACCTAAGACATGCCAGCTTGGAGTCGTCACGACGGACAGTAATAGAGATACTATTCCTCGAGGCTCATCGATTTTCAGGCCGTCTAAGGATTGAAAACCCACCCTTATTTAAAATAAACACAATCAAACTTTGCATATATAATAAAATGAAGTGGAAATTGGATATTAATAAAAAAGATAGATGAATGATAGGAATCCATGGATAAATGGATTCAGAACATTGGTTCTAAGTGGTGGTCTACTTCTACAGCGATTTGGGATTTGACAAAAATATCTTATTTAATAAATTTTTAGAAATTATTGAAGAAAATGAGATGCCACCGTGGAATCATCATGATGGATGGCCGCAGGAATAGAGAGCATGTTCGTACGTAGTGTTTAAATTGATAGGTTTAAACGGCTCTGCCGCCTTACCTCTGCAAATAATAATAATAATAATAATAATGATCCTCAAAGCTTATCGATTTGCAGGCCGTCTAAGGGCTGAAAATCCTCTTTTATATCAAATAAACTCAATCAATCTTTGCAAGAAGGAATGGAAAGTGGATAATCATACAGAAGTTAGATAATGGATCCAGAACATTGGTTCTAAGTCATGGTCTGCTTTTATAGCGATTTGGAATTAAAAAAAAATACATATCAGTAAATAAATGTTGAGAAATTATCCAAGAAAATGAGATGCCAGCTTGGAATCGTTACGATGAATGGACACATGAATATAGAGCATGTTCCTTGAAGCTCATCGATTTGCAGGCCGTTTAAAGGGTTCAAAAACCATCCCTTATTTTAAATAAACTCAATCACCCCATGTAAAATGAAATGGAAAGTGATAATCATAAAATAATAGATAATGGATTCAGAACATTGGTTCTATGTGATTTGCTTTTCCACCGATTTGGGATTTAAAAAAATATATCATTAAATAAATATTGAGAAATTATCGAAGAAAATGAGATGCCAGCCTGGAATTGTCACGATAGAAGGACGATGTTCCTCTAATATCATCGATTTGTAGGCCGTTTGAGGGTGGAAAACCCACCTCTATTTTGAAGAAACTCAATTAACCATTGCAAAATGAAATGGAAAGCGGATTATCATAAAGTTTGAAAATTGATTCGTGACACTGTTTTTGAATGTCCAGCAAGCCAATAAATTATCTTATATTCCGCTTATTTCGGGACACCCAGTAACACATACAATTAAAAAACAAAAAACTAGTTTTTACTGCCAGTGGATCAAACTTGACAGTAGTTTTATGTGCCATTTAACATCGAGTAAATAACTAAAGTATGTTCTCTGTTATTGACATAATTAATTAAGTCGGCAGAAATCACAATATAATTCACCGTCAGTGAACATTTATCGTAGATTTGTCTTTGACAAAGTTTACGTTTATACCTTTTCCACAATTTGTAAACAGAACATATACTGATCTTTCATGTCTGAACTCTTCCATAATATGAGATGCTTAAAATGGTTCCTGTAATCCACAGTATCAAGGAGGCAATAACATAACGTTTTATTTCTGGAAAAGAAGTATATAATATCTAACTTTAGTTAATAAGCTTTTGAATTATGTAGCCCATTACTCCAAATGCCTAGCCCGTATTGGTTATGGCTTTTTGGTAATTGCTTAAATTTGTTTAAGTAGAGCTTTCATGAGCATCTTAAATAAATGCTCTCATGAGCATCTCGTTGCCCAGTGTAAATTTCTTTTCCTTAAAATTAATTATGACCAACACGTAATGTTGAGGTCTAACTGCTGGCATCGCCATAAGGTATTTCTCAAAAAATAAACCGTTTACAAATGATGAATTTAGAATTTCTTCGTTAAACACTTTAGATGATATTGCAACAAATATTTTTTGAAATTGCTCTTGATGTGAATGGAAAAAGTGCAGACAGTGGTCAATTACAAAACTGCTAACCCACTGCTTATTACTTAAAGATAAGAATTTTTCTATAAATAGTTCCCGAATGGACGATTTGATAGTGAGAGGTCGTAACCCCTCTTAGTACTTAACTCCTTACAATAATTAGCATTTTTTACAAGGGTATTTTCTTCTGTGGTCGTCCATTTTGATTCCAGTTACGTTAAATATTCCCCAGGAAAAAAAAAAACAATAGAAGGAAACATGTAGAAATAATAAAAAAATCAGTTTGGGGAATATGATATCCCAAAAATGAGTAGTTCGGAATGTTCTGACAACTTTAATCAATTTTTGCGTGAAAACAACCAAGTCATATTTAGTTCAGAGTTATCATTGTTTAGGAAGTCTAAGTTACAAAGAGAAGGATCAGATAAGGACATTTATAAGGACATTAGACTTCTAACACTCTTTCATCGTCAAGTCGGCCGTCTGGTGAGGCAACTAAAAATGAACAGTCCTTGTGTACAACTAATCCGGCAGGTTTGCATCTAGTTTTCAACTGCTTTAAATACTGTTCACGTGCTATACTTCCATTATCTATGTGCCAGCGGGAATATGCAATTCGCGATGTTCCCTAATATCTTTAACAATATTATTTAATGAACAAATTTGTTTGACTTTGCAGATTCTGCCAAAATGTGGAAGCAGTCATACGTATTTTTCTTTCTTCTAACCATCAGTCACCTTTGAGAACGTATCACATAACCTTTTCAATTTCTCGTTGCTGTATACCAGACAATTTCAATTTCTCGAGGTGATTCTCAAAAGCAATATATCTTACCTCCTGTAAGGTTCTTGAAATATGTATTGTGAAGTGTCTTGCAAACGAAATTTTATCGTATGTTTTATTTTCGGAATTTGGGTCATCACAAAATTTGATGAGTCCAACGGTTACATTAATCACTTTGTACCCAGAAAGTTTGTTCAGAGAATACACTCTCACCAGAACAGGCGTACTGAGATAATTCAGTGTAATCTTCGAAATAAATAATATTATAAGTACTTGATGTTTCCATTCCTTTTCTAAGAAATCCACCGTCAAAGTGGTACCCAAATGTTTGCTTCGTTTACACCACGTTTCCTGGGAAAGTTTTTTCCTCTGAACAATCGACAGAACTCGTTAAGCGTGACTTGCTTATGTTCAGATCTTTTCTATTCTCAAGAAGAGAACTTCTCTATCAGCTTTCGATTAAATTGTGAGCATTTAAATATTTTATTTGAATCAAGAATGTTATTCTTCACCTGTCCAAAGTAATTTCCATTTATCCATAATTACACCGAAGTATTCAATATTAAAATATTTATTTTTGAAGTTCTCACCATCTTGAATTTTGATAATAATGCGCTTAAATCTTTTATAAAACGGCCTTGATTTATGCAGACATTCGTATGTACCATTGCTGGAGATATATTTATGACCATCAGTACCCTCGTAGCATATATATGTTTTAAATACTAATTGCTTTTAAGCATTATTATTATTATTATAGCAGCAAATTATAATATTTACTATTGAGGATAATATAAACACGAAAATCTCAAATTCTTTTATATTTGTCATCGACATAACACACAAAGATCGATATAAATTACAAAGGGTGATTAAGTTTATTCAATATA